>JZKD02S0092120.1:79090-92777 GCA_000966675.3 Picea glauca | reverse complement strand
CAAACCAAACCATTTACATCAATGACATATGATCCAACAATCTCCCAAGTAATCAAACCATTGGCATCAATGACAAACCATTGGCATCAATGACAACATGATCCAACAGTTTTGTCCATAGGGTGGGGTCGGTGGGGGTTTCCCTCCAATTGAGGGTTGTGTCCCAATTGTTATTTGTCCTACAAGGGGGGGTTGAGTTTGGCCTCCATGGTGAAATTGTCCACCAATAGGAATATGGTAACTAGGTGTGAAAGATGGGATGGTGCCACTAGGATCAATACCTCCGATAGAGGATGGAGGAGGTCCTCTGAAAGTGGGTGGAGGAAGTGTCAGAATGAAACTGGGAAGATGGTGCCCAGAAGGAGTGGGACCAGTAGGAATTCTAGATGTAATTTGCGTAGGCATGGGAATAGAAGCATTCAATGCACGATATCTGGGAGGAAGTGTCAGGGTGACTCTGGGTGAAAGTGGTGTGCCAATGGGGGCATGGCTAGCCGTGGTAATCCTGGTGTGAGGACTCATAGTATTTGTGTAATGGACCATTTGTAGAGGGAGAGTCAAGATGTGGTCAACTCGTAGAGCTTCTATACTAGGAAAATAATAAGCTGTAGTAAAAGGTACTACATCTGGATCAGATGTTTCGGGCAGCTCAGGTGCGACAGTGATATCAATGCCTGCTCCTGAGCCAAAGAGATCCTGTCTAAAAATGCCAGTAGTCCAAAAAGGGTCTTGACCCTCAAGTCGTGGGAAAGGTCCAGTGGGTGATCAAGAAGACCAAACAACTAAGGCTCCAAAATAATTCACTCACACAATACATCTCTCGGAGTCAGGATGAAGTCAAAAGTCCTCTCGAGAATTGGTAATTCGGAATAGTTCTAGAGAGTATGTTCTTTCCACTTGTGGAGTAGCAACGTCTTGGAATTCACTCTGTTGACGAGACCCCTTCGGTGAGTTGGTAGGCAAGGGTTGAGAACCTTCCAGATTTTCTGGGGGTAAGCCTTGCATTCTACGTGAATGGCGAGGATGGTCAATTGTGATTGAGTTGGAAACTTACAAAGGAATTTCTATGGTCAAATTGGGTGAACAAACAACATGCGCTAGTAAAAATATAGGAAGCAACACCAAGCAAACAAGACCTTCTAATTATAAAATCACTATTTGGTGATGAAATCCAACATCATGATGATGAGACAAGAAGGGGCTAGGCTAGGGTGGAAAATTTACGTTGACGACCAACTTAACAGACTTACGCCCTGGTGAAAGATCCCACACATAATCGTGGGTATACCCTCAAAGGAGCCTGAGTGAGTTTGGCAAACATCAATTCTAGGTACTGTGAAGACTTGCCCCTTCACAGTCACCTTGTGCAAGACCCTAAGAATATAGGCTACTAAGGTTACCACCAACAACAATAATGCCTGGGGGAACAGTCGATAGTCCAATCCACATGCAAGGGCAAGGTATCTAGCCCGAAATCAGCTCGAGAGGCTTCCACTCATCATTGTGGGTATACCTTCAAGTGACCCTCATAATACGTGCAATCTCTACACCGATATCAACAAAGAAGGGTGAGTAACTCTTTTAATCTCAATGCGACCTCGGGTTTGAACCTTGTGTGAGAAGGGATTCCCAGGACAAAATGTTGCAAATGGAATTTGACACTCCTTACCACAAGATGCTATTGTGTGTTTTGTGCTTTGGAGAGTGTATATCACTACCTATTCCAAAGCTCTAGCCTAGGTAATGTTGATGTAAAAGAGCCCTAGAAAAAGTTACTAGTTAAATTTTAAAATTAAGCAATATTATTAAATGATGTTGTTACTCAAGGAAGACGGAAATGAAATCGATGTTGTGAGAGACTCTGACCCAACAATGCATATATAGGAATGAATGATAAAAAAAATTTGTTCGATGAATCCTATTTACAGGAGGGAAAGAGGAGTTTTCTATAACAACGTGAACTACGATGTATGATCTTCTCAGAAATGCAATATCAATCAATCATGAACAATGGAAATTCTCTATTTGTTCTCTTTCAATACATGAATGCCAATATTTTTTTCGAATAAAAAGTTGCTTAAAAAGAGAAAATGTTTTTTAATTTTCACTAGAAACCAAACAATAGTGGTGGAACTAAGAAAAACAAGCAACCAATGAAAAAGAAATACCCAACAAACACCCAAACTAATCTTTCAATGAAGACAAAAATAACAAACAAACAAGACTAGTCTCTTCAAATGCATATGGATAACAATTTTCCAAGTAATGAGCAATTGAAAAAGACGATTAATCCCAACTTTTAAACTGATCACCGGCTCCCAACCAAACAAGCACTCGGATTTCAAAATCAGAGATTATATTCTTGTTAAGAAAAGGTCAAGAGGTAACAGTTGAGAAAAATGAACAAGAAGAGCTTTCGATTTTCGAAGACTAATCATTCACAAGATTCGAAGTCAAGAAACAATCAATCACTGGCTAGAGAAGCTCTTTTCAGACACACATACAAATCTAGGCATCTGAGGATACAAAAATCCTTAATCCAAAAAATTTGCAAATGGGTTCGCAGGCTGGTAGTGGGGTGTAGTGCGAGAATGAAGCATTCTCACAGGCTAGACAAGGGTAGGGTGTGAGAAGTTCTCACTGAACTAAACAGCAAGATGAAAACCCTAGTGGTTCTCACAGGCTATAGAAGGGTGCAATACGAGAAGGCCTGAAACTAAGAAAAATTTGGAAAAAAGACAAAAATTTTAAGGAACTTCTAGACCCAAAGAGTCTATCAGGGTCTCCTCAAGACTCAGAGATTGATGGAAATGAAAAATGGTAAGTTAAGAGAAAATGGCCAAGGAAAAACCACTAAAAACCACCAAAAATGGGTTGCATCCCCAGCGGAGTCGCCAATATTGTTATCAGACAAATCAGTAGGTGCAGACACTAACATATATCCCTAGATCCACCTGGATCTAGAACAAAACAAGACAGGACACGACTCTTTCCTTAAGTTGTAGTCATCGAATCTACTAAAGAGAAGGAATAAGTGACATACCTTGATACCGCTTCCTTAGGTCTTTGTTGTTCCTGCTTTTCTTCAGTTCTCTCATGAAGTCAAGTCCAAGACAACACAAACCAACCAAAGTGAAGATAACAAAGTATATTCAATGTCAACTTATGCATATGATCAAGGAGTTACACAATAAAGTAAGAGTGACTTTATGGGAAAGGGACATGCCGTTGTATCATATTAATTGAAAGTAGAAGATACAACCTGATCGCCTTGATTCCAACACACACACTTTCTCTAGACTTGCATGAATAAGATCCAATTCCTCTTGATATACCAAATAGAGTCTTCAAGCTTCTGTCCAAGCAAGGTTCTTCACTCAATTCTTTCACCAATTCTTCATTCAATATTGATTAACCTTTTCCATGAGAAACCTTTCAATATATAGGAGAAGGAGAGATGGTTACATGGATGAGGATGATCCCATCAAATCTGAGAAGTCAGTAAAATGACAACCATGCGAATGCCAACTCATTTTCTAGAAGATTCCCTTCTAGAACCCTTGAGACCTCTTCTCCTTTCCAAGATTAAAAACAGGTTCGCACCCTATATATGGAGTAGTCTGCGAGAAGTTCACACCCCAAGTGTGGGTGGCCTGTGAAAATGAAGGATTCTCGCACCCTAGACCATAGGTAGCCTGCAAACTCATCTTAAAAATATGTTTTTGGAAGAATACAGGAGCCACTTTTCTCAGGAAAAAAGTCCTTATTGGGAGCCTAAATACATCACTGTTGAGACATCACCCAAGTGACCAAAATCATGTGTAACAATGGGGTTGCTGATGGAATTTTTGTTTTTGTGGTTGGTAAATTTGTTGTGCTAACTCCTGCAAGAGGGATTGTACTCGATGGGATGACTTCCATGGGCATTGATTGTTCCTTCTCATTCAACAACCTTTCCAATTCTGCCTCCATTTCCTTTATTTTTGCATTCTTTTGCATGATTAGATTCAATAGTTCCTCTTTCGCATCTTTCATCTCAGCTATTTCTTTAGCCCGCGAGTCCTCTGTAGGTGGCAATTTCAGTTTCTTTATCATATATGAAATGTCAGTATCTTTTTTCTTTAACATCTCCTCTGCTGCTTTTACATTCGAGGGATCATACCCAATCTTGAGCACCAATTCCTCAAAGGATTTTATTTTGTTATCTTTTGCAAAAGAGGATATTTTTTCCAGTTTCAATTGGGTCTGAACATTGTTTAGAGATACCTATAATTTTGCAGCTATAGAGGAATCATGGTCCAATGTGGATAAAACCATCTCTCTAGTCTGTCTATGCAGATCCATCTGGTCAACTGGATGGACTTGTTTGGTGTCAAAAACAATAGTTGAGATTTTGTAGTTAGTGATCTCTTGGGTTGAGGCACCTGTGATTGCATAAATTCCATATGCATTCTTCCTTTCTCTATATCAAAATATGATAAAAGTTTGTGTTGTGATGTGGATGTCTGCTTCTAGAACTAAGCGTAAGTGTTGTTGGTTAGCATCTGGTTTTTCTTCTTGATCAGATCATATTTTTATTAAATGTTCAGAGGTACAGATCCCTATAGAGTTTGGGTGGTTACAGCTATATCTATCTGCTTCTTTGAAGAAGAAGTGGAGACCACCTGATGTTTTTCCTCAACCACTTTCACACAGTGGGGTTCTTCCTCACCAAACATGTGAGTAGTATGAGTGATTTTAGGTGTTTTACTGTATACTTGAAAATCCTCCACTGATACTTCAGTGACTGAAGGAGAGGAATCCTTCCTTGGCCTTTTTTCCTTTGGTACCTATGGAGTGGTAGTCTATGAGATAGTGACTGAAGGACATTCTTGTTGTTTAGTATCTACTAGGGTATTTGCCTCCCACTTTGTCTGGTTCACATACTTTTTAGTTTCTGGTTTGAGGATGTGAGCATAAGGTGAACTTTTGTTTATATATCTTATCTCTGCAATGATCCCACTTGGATCATAATGCCAAATGAAACTGGTGTTGAATTTCATTTCCTTTAATATTTTATCTACCTCTCCCCGAGAAGCTCGATTGTTGCAGATAAATGGTCCTATTTTCCTTTTAATCCTCATCTGTTGTTTTTTTTTCAGAGACAAAAAATGAATGTCATATGAAATTATCATATGACGAATATACTCCAATGCAAATATCCAAACAGGAAAATACTTGGGAAATTTGTATGGAGCTAGCTCACACCCATACATTCTGATCTCCATGTGATTTTGATATAGGAACCAGTCCCCAGTCTTTGCGAGATCTGAAAGGTGCATAACTCTTTGGATATCCTCGTTTATCCTCGACTCTGGTCTTCCACTGAGCATGCTTACCACTGAGTGATAAAACAATTCAATAAACTGTTTAAAATGGAACTCAGTGGAGTTCCTTCTGAGCAACGAAGTTCATAAGGTTATTGCTTGCGGTTTTCTGTCCTGGTCCATTTTCTGCATGAGAAAGGAGAATTTGTCAGTTTGATAAAACATAAACATGTAGGCTAGTATTAAATAATACCGGAACATGCCTTCTCTGGGGAAATTTGACAGCTACTCGTGTAGGTTTTCGGCCAAGAAACCGTTGTAGTCAAACTGGATGGAAACCTTCTCTTCAACAGAGAAAATGGATAGGAAACCTAGGATAGGTTCATCCACCCATTCGTCCAAGAAGTAACTGAGCAAACACCACAGTGATGAAATGATCTGGTTTCCCTTTTCTGAAAATATGGAGGAATGGTAAGGGGGATTCTTCTTGGGAAATTGGGTGTCTTGCAGGAGGAAAAGCTCAAAGATTTGTGCTCTTCGGGGAAAAGACAGGTTCTAATACATTTCTGTCAGAATTTCAATGGTGATGGGAGAACGAGCTTCAGCTCTGGGTACCTGCATCATTTGATTGATGGTCTCAAGTGTAATAGAGAAATAAGTTTCTCCAGAAAATAATATTATGGCTCTCTGATCTGAGAGGTAGTGCGCTTGTCATTTGAGG
The DNA here is from genome assembly GCA_000966675.3 of Picea glauca. Classification (NCBI taxonomy): domain Eukaryota; kingdom Viridiplantae; phylum Streptophyta; class Pinopsida; order Pinales; family Pinaceae; genus Picea; species Picea glauca. The sequence continues at coordinate 86,750 of JZKD02S0092120.1, read as the reverse complement.
GAAAATTATGGAAAATGGTGGACTTGGGGAAAAAGATACAGAGGAAGATTTGACTCCCAAAGCCTAATTTCATCGCTTTGATTGATGAATGTGTCTTTAAACCATGACTGTAACTCAACAACATTGAATTAGCACCTGGTTTCTGAGATTAAATAATCTTTGTCTACTAATGGAATCCGACCGAGATCGACCAGAGGTGGGAGGAAAGGATTTTCCTCAACATTTGACTTTTTAGATTTGGGCGCCATTGATTTCCACTGATACCTGCACACTGAACACACATTATTAGGTACAAAGGCTATGGTTGGGTGAATTGTTGCAAAGGTGAAGGAAAATGATTCTCTGGTGTGAAGGGAGTATGAGAAGAATGAGAATGACATAAACATGGTCAGAATTTAATGAACGGGTATCCGTTGGGCGAAAAGGACAAGTCGGGAGAATAACGGGTATGTGGCCAATAATAAATGGCCAATGGCTCTTTTAGAGCATGAGGGGACAGATGAAGGACGTCTGACATGTGTACCTGGATGATGTGGAGGGTGGTGATTGGGAGGTAAACGAGTGAGGTATGACTCGTAATGGTTATATGGAGAGGACATGTCGACAGGGTCACGAGATGGGACTTATGAGGAGGGGTTTTGGGTGTGACATATCGAGGTGATTGCGATAATATTGGAAGGATGGTAACCGATAACAATTTTGGAGTGGAGGAGGTATGATGAAATGAGTTGATGCCATGTAGGGATGGGGCCCATCGAGAAACTATTTCATTTCAAACCCCCCCGACGTTAAAGGTAAGAATCTTGGGGGGGTCTGGAATTTGCTATTGATCGTTGATCTAAGCATCACTAGATCATTCATTGATCTAAGCGTGATCTTTATCCATCATATCGGACCCCCGCCCCACCGTTAAAAATAGAACGGTCGGGGGGGTCCAGAATCTCCTGTGGACCGCCCATATGCACACTTTCGAGAAGTCCATAGATTTGAGCGCACAATTTGATCACCATTTTGGACCGCCCCCCTCCCCCTCACTGTTAAAGGTAGAACGGTATGGGGGTCCGAAATCTCATCTTAGTCGTAGATCTATGCGCCAATGACTCGGCCATAGATCTTTACGCAAAATTTAATCTCTAGGCATGATTTAATATATTCATTAAAACTTAGGCTTAATTCTTTTTGTGAGTTTTGTGCACTGCTTCCCTTTCTTTTGTCACCATGGGGTTAGGAAAGCACCTAAAACATCAGAATCATACATTTTCTTCGAACACCATTCAAACTTTATTGAAAAAAAAGTTGGCTTAGCCTATGTCCTATCCTACCTACCTACACCTTTAGCCCAGATTAAACTATTGGATTAAGAGATTACTCTACCCTGGGGTTATTTGACCAAGATTAGACAGTTTGATCAAATTTATTCACTAGCTAACCTATCTACTTGGCTAAGATTAACCAGTTTAACCCAGATTATTCACTAATCCTATCAACATCAATTCAAAAGGACCTGACCATGTTTACACAGTATGGATCAAGTCATTTTTATTGCATGGGGCTTTGTTCATTTTTTCTTCTATGCCCTCTTTATTCTTTTTCTTTCTTTTCTTTTCTTTTTCTTTTGAAAATAATTTGCATGAATGAAATATTATTTGCAATATAAAAAACATCAATAGTGAAAATTTTCCAGTCACCAGATGATCCTATAAATTATAGGGTCATAACAAGTTGCATGGAAGTTGCATGTGATTAATAAATTTCTCTTTAAAACTCAAATAAGAGTCCATTGAAAATCACGTATGTGTATTCACTTATGAGAATACAGGCTGAGATATGAGGTAGTGAGTCAAAGAAAGAGAATTCAAGTGAAGTAAGAAGTTTGCAGGATTCGAAAGTAAGGATAAGGGGTTTCATACAGGGATTCCTTGAGTATATCCATAGGTTTTAAGAGGAAAAGCATAGACATCCATGACCTGCAGTGATGAAAAATGTGGATACCTATGAGTAGACAGTACACACAGTCATGGACCTATGGGAAACATTTGTGAATATCAAGGATCAAAAACTCAGGTTAGCTACAATATTTAAGGTATGTCTCCCTATGTGTGTTAGGGTGAGTATTCTGAAGAAATCACGAACATGTATGTCTCATTTATTCATAAGAATTTGATTTGGAGAATTATCTTGTGGATCTTGGTATGAGGTGTGTGTGGTTCTAGTCTTGATGAGATATCGATATCAATAGTAGCAACATAGATATCAATAGTGGCAACAAAGATATCGGTAGAAGAAACATGTATATAATTCTAGTGAGAGGGACAATCATAGGTTGATGTGGTAGTGGCATATTGGTCTACAGAATTATATTTCATGGCATTTGGATGAGTCATGAAAAGGGGATTGTACTCTCCTTCCAATTTTAGCTAGTAAATCAGGGGGTTGGAGCTTCCTTCAGGTTGGACCCCCCCCCCCCTCCTCTTAGAGAGAGAACTTGTACAAAATTCCTCATGTCCGATATTGGATCACTAATTCTGAAATTTTCACTCAAAATACTATGGACTGTCTTATTTCCATTGCAACTAGTCTCATGGATTTTGGATCCTCTATAAAGAAGATATGACTATTTTACTTGGAACGCATGTTTGAGACTAGTTATAGGACTAGTCAAAAACTCTATCTTCCACAAGGTGTATATTTGAAAGTGAAATGACCCAAATGTTAAAATTCATACTACATGTACTATGATATGTCTTCTAAGCATCCGTCAAGTTTCGTTTTTTGAAGTAGCCCTAAAAACCAGTTATAGTGAAAATTCCAAAATGAATTTCTTGAGGTAGAAAAATCCTAGGATCGATGCTCTGGTACCAAATGTAATGACCCAAATACTTAAATTATAGTAACAAAACATAATTACACACCATGTATAGAATGTGAGTGTGCAACACAACTCCAAGATATATAATTTATGCAATAACTCCTTAAATAATAGGAGAACCTCCTCCACATAACCAAATACATTTGTACATCACAATTCACATGTCTCAATAATGAATACATGATCTCTATATATACATATTCACACCTACACATGAGCCCCCTTTACTATTAGGTCAACCCTATTACACACACACACACACACACACACACACACACACACACACACACATATTTACACATTACATGTACATTTATCCCCATATATCCCCCCCCCCTTGGGGTCATATCATATACATTTAACCCTGCATATGCCTCCTTTGGGTCACAACATAGTTGGTAACAATTAATAATGGGACCACAAGTAGTTATGGTTTTTCCTATGTAAAATCTATTTAAAGAGATAGGAGACCATATAATGTGTTGTCTTGTGTTGTCTATTTCGAGCTTTGCTCAGTGGAAGGTCACCCCACCTTAAGAAGAAAGTGAACATTGTATTTGTCTTTGCATTATCAATATTCAAGGGTCCCTTTACAGTTTCTATCTTATTGTTTCTTATTCCTGGTTAATTTTCTATCATATTCTCTGTATACCTGGTTGTTTTTCATTCTTCAAGGATTAAGAAACACTAAAAAATCTTACTATTTATTGCATCAATATTTCAACCATAATGCTAGATCTAATTTCCAGATCTATATTTCATCCCTAATTATATATCTCAGGGAATGTTTTAAGGGTTAAATTTCACCATTGGGCTAACTTTCCATGTTTTTTTCCAAAAACTATTTGTTGATTCGTTTTTCTATGAAAATGATTTCCCAAATATATAGGATAAAAAAATTACTTTAAAAATAATCAATATTTTCAAGAACCTATAATAATAACATCCTTAGAAATTAGATTATTTTTTCAAAAACATCGTCAAATATTTTATCGTTAGCATTTTAAACATTAATAAAATTCACCGAGATTTTTACACTTTAATATAAATATGAATCCTTAAAAATTCTTAATATATTTAATCGATATCAAATCAACATATAAAAAAACAACTAACTCACACTACTACTTTAGAAACAACTTAATAATTCACATAATGACACTACAAAACTTAACTTATAAAAACAATGCACTAATAAATTTAAATTTAATAACAAAATTAATTAATATCAATCTAACCATGTAAATAGTAATCAATTATATCCAAGTTAGTGTGCATATAGTATAACATTATTTCATTTCAACTATTTCGTGAAATGAGGTAGTGATAATCCTTGTAAAAAAGGCATGCTATTAGAGACCACCTTTATTAATGATTCAAACATCAATTCTTTCAATAATATATATAAAGTATCCATATTATCCTAAAAAAATAAAATTATTGCATGTATCCATTTTAAGATTTCATGTTTATGCATGGAAAATAATTAAATTGCCTTCTTGTGTGCTCTTAATATAAGAAGCATTTTCATGAATTCGCATCCTTTGTAAAATATTAGTAATCATGTGCATCGCATCATTCAAAAGTAGATAAGAGATTTTAAAGTTGATTCAATGGTATAATTTTATAAACATGGGTTGTTTGGTCTAATTATTTAGATTCTTTATATGTAAGAGAATACATATTGTACTTATAATATTCTTAAAAAGCGTTATGATGTAATACCGAAGCACTATATGCTTCTTAAGAAGATTCGAAGCATTATATGTTTCTTTAAGAAGATTCAAAGCATTAAATGTAAAAATTATTTTAAAAAGATTCAATATCAAATTGATTTTTAAGATAAAATAATATTTCTGTAGATTGGAGGAAACAAAAAGAATAGTTTGTTTATGATAATTTTGAAACCAAACCAAAAGTACCATTAAATGACAAATGATCTTTGACCGATTGAAATTTTTGATCAACATGATTTTTATATCATTCATCAAAGATGTATATGCTATATATTTAACGATGTATATGCAAGATATTTAAAACTTTAGTGATACAAAATGAATAATTTAAAAAGTGATTAAATATAATTAGTTTTTAGTTTTATTAATTAAAATTAAACCCACATATATATTAATACTGAATTAACCAATTTAAATTTAAATTTAAATTAAATAAAAAAATTATATTTGATTAAATTGTCATTATCACGTAACCTCCCTACACACTCATTAACCAAAACACATAATCTATATACCTAATATATGTATCTGTGAGCACCACAATATTTATATACTAATATGTATGAGCACCACAACCTTTTATAGTACATATTCGAAGTCCAATAAAAGTGCATATAATAATATGCAAAGATGTGCTTGGAATTAGATTACATAGTCAAAACATTGAAATAGATTCTATTGTCATATTGATTCTTCCGTGATCAACTTGGCAAGATATGTGGTAGGTCTTAAAGTGGTGGGAATGATTTTATCGTTTTATTACACGTTTCAAGTGCATTCTCCAGTGAAATTCATGAGTTAGTATTTAAAAACTTTAAAAATAATTTCACACTTTCTAAAATATTGGATTAGATTTGTTATTTGGGTCAAGAGATTTACATGGAACATAATTTGAGATCTCCAAGAGATTTAGATGGAACATAATTTGAGATCTCCAAGATTTGCATATCTCAAGCACACTTTTCCTCAAATGCACTTAGAATTTGTTTTCATGTCACACTTCTTTCAGATGTATATGAAAATTATTCTCATGTCACTTTTTCGAGATGCACCTAGAAATTGTTTTCATCACATGTATGAACATAGAAAAAGAGTCAAAATGTCTAACACGTATTGATTTTTAGAGTGATCAACTTGGTAATGTACGTGATTGGTAGGTCATTGTCTCAATGAAAAAATAAGTGGGGGAATGTTTATTATTACTTTTCTAGATAGATAATTATTCTTTTAGATCTAATTCGATTCATATTAATTTGATTCTTCCCTAGAAATGGGCTCGATGCACTTTTTAACAATATAGTTGCGCCATTAATGTAATTGGTTCTAAAATTTGTGCATCAATATTGTACGAAAAAGCCCAATATCCACGTCAAGATTGTAACAGATTGTCAGTTGTTAAGATGCATGTGTTACTTCAAAGGACACAAAAGGAAAGTTCTTTCAAGTATTAACATGGCTAGGGAATCATCCTATGGTAAACTTAACTCCTTTTGGAAACTCCCCAAGGAGGATTGGAAGCATCCTTGGAATCTATATGTATAAGGTTTGGTAAATGAGACAATCATCTGGGATAAGTGCTCACAATAATGTTGATTTGATCAACTTGTTGCTTTATTTTATTTCAAGTCAAAACCATATTATTCTTAAGTGTGTGAAGAATGGTTGTTTTCGGAGAAGTGCTCACAATAATGTTGATTTGATCAACTTGTTGCTTTATTTTATTTCAAGTCAAAACCATATTATTCTTAAGCGTGTGAAGAATGGTTGTTCTCATGTTGAGGGTGCAATTTACTTTTTAAACCTCATATTTACTTCATAAGGTGAATTTGTTGACTACCTCATTGTAACCATTGGTTTAGGGATGATAATTTGTGCTCAAGTTCGAATTGGTGCCTTGTTGTAATGGGGGTTTTGTTGCGTTGGTGAGAAGAACCCTTGATTTAGTTAGGATAAATGCTAAACAATACACAATTGCTAGTTATGGGAGAAGAATAAGACTATCATAACATCAAGTAAACAACAATAAAACATAGATGCAATTATATTACAAATTTAACCACAAAAATGTCATTGAAAATATAAAAAAAAGGAGGGAAACAACAATACTCATATAATAGTCAAATGGAAAATCATAAAACATATGGTATCGCTTTGATGGGAGTGAATGGATGTAAGTGGGCTCCAACATTCTCATTGGGATGAGTCTTTTTCCTTCTTGAATGCTCTTTCTAATTATGGATTATTTTTACACTTTAATATAAGTATGGATCCTTAAAAATTCTTGATATATCTAATCGATGCCAACTCAACATTGAGAAAAATAACTAACTCACACTACTACTTTAAGAAAAACTTAGTAATTCACATAATGACACTACACAACTTAACTTATAAGAACAATATCACTAACAAATTTAAATTTGATGACAAAATTAACTAATATCAAACCATGTAAATAATAATCAATTATATCCAATTAAATATGCATCTAGTATAACATTATTTCATTTCAACTATTTCATGAAATGAGCTAGTGATAATCCTTGTAAAGAAGGCATGTTATTAGACACCACCTTTATTAATGATTCCAACATCAATTCTTTCAATAATATATATAAGTATCCATATTATTCTTTAAAAAAAATTAATGCAGGTATCCATTTTAAGATTTCATGTTCATGGAGGGAAAATAATTAAATTGCCTTGTAGTGTCCTCTTAATATAAGAAGCATTTTTATGAATTCGCATCGTTTATAAAATATTAGTAATCATGTGTGTCACATCATTCAAAATTAGATAAGAGATTTTAAAGTTGTTTCAATGGTATAATTTTATAAATATGGGTTGTTTGGTCTAATTATTTAGATTCTTTATATGTAAGAGAATACATATTGTACTTATAATATTTCATAAAAGCGTTATGATGTAATATCGAAGCACTATATGCTTCTTAAGAAGATTCGAAGCATTATATGTTTCTTAAGAAGATTCAAAGCATTATATTTAAAAATTGTTTTAAAAAGATTAAATATCAAATTGATTTTTAAGAGAAAAT
>JZKD02S0092120.1:50535-73147 GCA_000966675.3 Picea glauca | reverse complement strand
CCACCTACAAAACAATATAAAATATGGTTGAGATAATCTATTATACAAACAAGGTGGTCATTCCCATGCTCATGAAATTATGAAAATACATTACAATAGAAGAAATGAGCACTTGGGACCAGATTTGAACATAATGATCTTCACATATGAAGATAGATTCAATTAACAAGAAAATGTGTTGTAAATTGAAGATTCATATAAGAAAACATCGCCACCCAAGGGGGCCATGTTCGACAACATATGGTATTCCAATAGAGGATGAACACCTTTAGTAACCACTCACACAACAAGATTAAAGATCAACACACCAATGTTTTTATGTGGTAAAACCCCAATGAGGAAATGTCCATGGCCCCAACCAACATGGCCACTCAAGGAAATTTATTAATGAAAAATAAAAAATATTATAAAGAGTTTCTCAAAATCAATCATCAAAAAATTACCCTCCATTATCTTTAAATAGATATCATGGACCAATCAGGTGTTAATCCATGGATCAATGTAGTCATTAAGATTGAGAAGAATATGATCCATCAAATCACTCTATGTCTAGAACGTATCGTGACCGTCAGATTACAAATGCATACTAATTCATACTAAAGAAACACACATTAAACTATAGATACATTAGACCAAGTTGATCTTAATTCACTCCTAAGTGTTTAAATATCTTAAGATCCCCCCTTAAGAACAATTTGGGATAGGATTGAAGAATTTACAAAAGAAACACAATAGGAGAAGGAAGGAGGAATTAGATGTTATCCCCCATTAACGACAACTTCTTGAACTCCTAGCATAGATCAAAGTTTCAAAAACTTTTCTTATATAAGAGACTTTTTGAAAATGTCTGCAACTTGTTCTTTTGTAGGTAGAAATAACACTTCAATAATTTGATCATGAATGAGCTTTCTGATGAAGTGAATGTGTAGCTTGATGTGTTTGTTGTGTTGATGTTGAATTGGATCTTTAGTGAGATTCATGGCACTCTAATTATCAAACTAGAGGGTAGTTGGATGCTTCCACTAGAATCCAAACTTTGAAAGGATCCGTCGAAGCCACAAGGGTTATTGAATTTCATTAACCGATGCTCAGTATTGTGCCTTTGTTGAAGAAAGAGAAACAACATGTTGTTTCTTACAAGCTGAAGTGACAAGTCCAGAACCAAGGTTAAAATAATAACCTACAATATAACTTTGATCATTAGGGTAATTGTCCCAATCGGAATCACTGAAACCAACCAATAAAAGGAATCCCCCCTAAATTATACTCTAGACATACCAAAGTATCATTTTAGCTACTTCCCAATGGATTCAATGGGGTGTTTGAATATACTAGGGAACAAGACCAAAAACAAAGGAAATATCATGAGGCCTATGAGTCAAATATCATGAGGCTACTAACTAATTGACCGTACAAAGTGGCATCAACTTCAGGAATAGTATAGGTGGAAGCAAGTTTGACTCCAGACTAGAAGGGAGAATGGGATGATTTATAATCAATCATGTGAAAGTGACGAAGAAGGTCACAACAATACTTAGGCTGGGAAAGAAAAATTCCTTCCTTGGTTTATAGTACTTGGAGGCCAAGAAAATAATACAAATATCCTAAGTCTATCATTTCAATTTTTTGTTTATGGCTATATTTCACATGGGTTAAAAGCTTAGGGTCACTACCAATGAATATAAGGTCATCAACATAAAGAACAAGTATTATGAGATGGGTCCATACTTTATTGGTATAGACATTAGGGTTAGAATGACATCTATAAAAGTTGTTTTCAAGAAGAAAGTTTTCCATTTTGTCACACTAAGTTCGAGGAGATTTCTTAAGACCATAAAGAGATTTATTAAGGAGAAAACTAGGTTGGAATTGTTCTCGACATAGCTAGGAGGTTTTTCCATGCAAAAATTTCTTCATCCAAATCCCCATGCAATAAATGAGATCTAACATACATCTAATGGACCTCTCATTTATGTGAGGCAACAAGGGATAGAACAAGGAAGATGGAATACATTTTTTCTACGGGGGAAAATGTTGCATTCTAGTTTATGCCTTCAAATTGAGAAAACCCTTTGGAAACTAGCCAAGCCTTTTTTCTTTCAACACTTCCATATAATGCATACTTAGTTTTATACACCCATTTACATCTGATAATTTTTCTTCCTTTTGGAAGAGGTACAAGATCCCAAGTTCACTATTAAAGAACAATACTCTTCATTCATTGTTGTGTCCTAATAAGGATGACTTGAAGCTTCTACAAATGTGTCTAGATCAAGAGTATTTTAAACTTGAGATAAAAGAGAAGAGGCTCATTGGAACTATGAATGTGTCTGATACTAATATGATGAATTACCAGAAATATCACCAACTACTTCTCATGTTGAACAGGACCATCTTGAAAGCGGTGGTCCTGGTGCAGGTTCATGTTCAATGGACTCACCTAAAGGAAGGTGACCAGGAAAAGGTTGATATTCATCCTCTTTGTCATCATATGAAGAAGAAGAAACTAGAATAGGAACAAAATTTTGAACAAATGTTGAAGATGGATAGTAGGATGAATATGGAAAAAACATCGAATTAGATTCATAGGATAAGAGCTTTTCATCAAATTTAAAATCTATTCTAATAATAATTTCATTGGAATGAGGTTGAAGAAGTATGCAATATTTGACATTTTCAGAATATCCAACAAAAATTCACTTCTCACTTTTAGACTACAACGCTTTAATTTTTTCATCGAGAATGTGATCCCATGCTACACTACTAATTACATGAAAGTGGCTTGCATCTTGCTTAATTTTATTCCATTCTTCTTATGGTGTTATATTTTTAAAATCTTGTGTGGGAGTGTGATTTACTATGTAATTTGCATATTTGATGGCTTCCTCCCAATAATAAAGACTTAATCCCTTAGATTGGGTCATGCAATTAGACATTTCTTTTAAAGTGCTATTATTTCTCTCAGCAACACCATTTTGTTGTGGTGCATATGAAACAATATGTTGCATCTAAATTCCCTGTCCAGTTCAGTAACTTGTAAATTTTTTGTTCACATATTCACCTCCATTATCAATTCTTAATCTTTGAAGTTGATGTCTAGGTTGTTTTTCTACAAAGGCCTTATAGGAAGTTTTTTTTCAAAAACTTCACTCTTAAGTTTTAAGAAGAAAACCCAAGTGTGTTTGGAAAATTCATTAATGAAAGTTAAGAAATACTTGCACCTAGAGAAAGAAGGAGAGGAAATAAAACCACAAGAATCACTATGAACAAGATACAAAGAGGTCAAGGCGTTCCAAGAGGAACATTTTTCAAAATTGTCACAATGATGTTTGTTGATAAAACAACCAAAACAAAAACTATCTTCGCGAGAAAAAAGAGGAAGAATACTCACCATATCCCGATAACAATGAGAGATAGTGTAGATGACCAAAGTGATCATGTAAAAATTTTCTCAAGTCATTGCTATGAGCAACAAAAACTAATGTAAAAGATGATTACCCAAATTTGTCAAACTTATACAACCCGTTAATATCATCAACAATTCTAGTTTCTAAGACATGCTTAGGATCTTTTAAATCCTTGATTACAACTTCGTGAGGTGAAAACTCTACGGTTTTACCTTCACTTGAATGAGTGATCCATACACTAATATAAGGTTGCAAGAAATGTTTGTAACACATAATACATCATTGAAATGACCATTATCTACCTAAACTGTTCCAGACCCTACAACACTAAGAGACCTATCATCACCAACAAATATTTGTTTGGTGTTACATACATTTAGAGTATTAAGAATGACTTTATCCTTGTTCATATGACAATATTATCTAAAATCAATAATCCACTTATTTGAATAATAAGTAGAAGTTCCATTGAAGGAGAAACCAAAAGAAGAAAGAGCATGTTCATGAGAAGAAGAGGTAGAAGAAGAAGAATCAATATTCATGTTGTGTTTCTTCCTCGTTGCTTGTAATTCTTCCATGTTTTTAAAATGTTTAGACTCCACATGACCATGTCACCCACAAAATTCATAATGCATGACAATCTTCTTATTGTTGTATTTTTCTCCTTTGTCGCCATTAGGAGCAGGAGATGGAGGAGAAGGTTTGGGACCCTTGTTTTGCTTGTTGTTGTGGCAAGGATGCTGCTTCTTAGGATTCTTGTATTTATATTTCTGCTACATGACTAAGGATTTTTTGGATGTAATTGTAGGGATGATCAATCCAAGTTGCACAAGTTTATCTTGCTCTGGTGCATAAAAGGTATATACAAAGAAAAAATATGCACTACCAAGATTAGCAAGAATAACATACATGCATCGATCATCCTTTAGATCTATTTTTATAGTCTATACATAAAAGTATAAATTTTTTGAACTTAGATAAATAATATTCAATGCAGGGAAAATCATTGAGACTTAAAGTCATTAGATGATTTTCTATCCAATGGGCTCAATGTCGGCACCCAAAGTTTAGGGTTAATATCACGTCAAAGCACAAACGCAGTTGTGCATGCTCATTCCATGTTTAGTGCACACCCATGCCATTTTTGCGCACGACTAATCTAATGCACAGAGAATGACAAGAAGTGTGTTCTAGACTGAGTTTTCATATTGTGCACCTAAGCCACATGTCGGAATAAAGAAAGGAATTATTGAGAAATATTCTCAAATGATTAGGGCCAAAAACATAAGGGAGCATGGAGCTGACAAAATATGATATGGCGGGGAATTTGAGATTTCCCTGATTCCAGAAAACTACGTGGACTACATGGAAGTTCCAAAAGCCTATGAGATAGTTTGTTAGTAGAGCAAGTGGAGCAGAGCCAAAAGAGACAGAGAGCTCGAGTAGAGAAATCTATAAAAGTAAGTGGCGACATCATAAATAGACTTATATGGTGATAAAGTTACACACTCACATAGAATCTTTATTGAGGCTTGTGGGTCAATCTCACTCCAAGAATTTGTAAAGTGGCAATGATTTTGAATATAAATCAGAATCTTTCATATGTCTGAGGTTNGGGGAATTTGAGATTTCCCTGATTCCAGAAAACTACGTGGACTACATGGAAGTTCCAAAAGCCTATGAGACAGTTTGTCAGTAGAGCAAGTGGAGCAGAGCCAAAAGAGACAGAGAGCTCAAGTAGAGAAATCTATAAAAGTAAGTGGCGACATCATAAATAGACTTATATGGTGATAGAGTTACACACTCACATAGAATCTTTATTGAGGCTTGTGGGTCAATCTCACTCCAAGAATTTGTAAAGTGGCAATGATTTTGAATATAAATCAGAATCTTTCATATGTCTGAGGTTTATAAGGATGTGCATGGCATAGCATGTTGTATGTCTAGGGAATTATCGAAAGAGGAAATGATACTATGTTTCTATTGAATATAGTTAGTTTAATTTATGCTTGTGTTCTATGGATTGGAAGGAATAATAAAGCTACAATAGTTATGATCTATCATGTGTCATTTATGTGTTATTTGGATATGTGTGTGTATTGTTTTGCTTATTGATTAATAGTAAGTTGATGTTAATGGAGTGCATGAATGTTATCCTAAATGGATACCCATGTATTTATCCCTTCATCTTTGTCACAAGACCAGATGGCATCTATGATCCTCATTATGTCTCAGGTGAGACCTTCTTTGGACTTGGATGAATATTGATATGTTGATGCTTTCATGTTTTTTTTATTGAATCTGGATGAACCTTGGTTCTAAACTCCCGAGCATTAAGAAGGAAACGTGCAATCTTGAAACAATGCAAACAAATGGTTCTATTTCTAGGACCTAAAAGTATTGTAGGGAATGATGAAGGGAAGAGATGAGGTGGTATCTGTCTTGGGAGGAAATTGAAGACTAGATAACTGAAAAGGAGCATGCGATTTACCTGTGAGAAACTCATGGTTTGAGAGCGAATGTGGAGATATGGAAAGATAAACATATTTATATTTATATGCATGAGATGTTCTTTACTAAATTCCCCTATTTGTTGTATGAATGAATGAAAAGGAAAATTTCTACCAATTCTACCATGTGGCCATTAGAACTAGTGGTTTGGGATCAATCCATGCTTGATAGATTGAATGTGTTGGACAATAAGTGGACTCAAGCCATTGAATTATGGTTTTCTCGAGTAAAAGAGGGATACATTATTGAATTTTTTGTGGAATACACTAATTATTTTAGTGAGGCTGGAAGAAATTTCATAGAAGGTGTAAGGAAATGAATGCTAGAAGAGATTCCACTCTAGATAAAGATATTGTTCATAGAGAAAGAGATGATGCACATGGATCCTAAAAGAACGGCTAAGTAAACTTCCCTAGCATTGGGTGGGATTGCAAGGATGGGGGAAAATGAGAGATAAAATGGATCAATTGAAGAGGATCCGTAAATTGTTGAGTTGAGATGATGAATGGGATGGACCCAAAAGAGAAGAGAAGAGAAATAACCAAGAGATATGCAAGAACATTTGACATAAGAAGGAAAGTGGAGTAGAGAGGTGAAAAACAAAGAGCAAGGGGTGTGCGATGAGGGGCCAGGTTCAGGATGAATAGAAAAGAGATTACACAAGGAGGAAGTGTGAAGGAATGTGTTTCACTAGAGAGGTGTATAAGAGAAGATATTCCTACAAAGAGGCACGGTATCGAGAGTAGGGTGCCCAGTGGGGATACTACTATTACTACTACTAGTAGTAGTCCGAGGGGCCCGGGTGATGAAGTACAAACCCATTGGATTTTGAAAAGTGTTACAACCTCAAAAAAAGATAAGGTGTAGAGTAGAGGTGTAGGAGAAGAAGTGGAAGATAGAAAATCCCCTAGTGGTGGGGGAGAATAATTGGCAATTGTAGATGGTATTTCGCGATTGTAAGTAGGAATATCTCTAGGTACCCTCATAAGAAATTTCGGAAGTAGATGGAATTACCCCCCCTTTGGACCACCTCCCTTTCACTTTTTCCATCAAGAATAAATAACAATGGATAGTGAAGTGATAGGAGTAGGAAAAAGTGTAGAAGAAGAAAAAAGAGAAGAGGCTAGTGAAGAAGAAGGCAGAGCTAGTGCCACTTCACCAAGAGGGGTATTGATAGCAAGGATCTGACAACCAATAGTTATATCATAGGATTTGGTTTGAGAGTGATGATGGTGATCGAGATATCACACTGAGGATACACAAAACAAAAATGGTTCACATGTGAATCAATATGGTATATGAAGAGGATAACATAGGAAGCACCAAAGATCATGTAGTTTGAAACCATGTTTAGGGATAGAGCCTTGACATGGTATATGAAGTACAAGGGAATTGCACTGATAGGATATATGAGGTCTCTAATGGATATCAAAATGGATTTACTGAAGGAATTTAAAAATCCCAACTCTGAATCTTAGTGTATTACTAAGATTAAGGAAATTAAGCAACCAAAAATAGAAACCATGTGGGATTATGACCAACAGTTTTATATTTTATTGGATAGGTTGACGTTCCAAATACAATACATGCAACACAGAGAGTGGTTTATTATGTGTTTATTCCCCATATCCGAGTCTTTCTCAACCAGCATAAGGTGACGACTCAAGCAGAGGCAGTAGAAATTGCAATTCATCTAGAATATACTCTAGGAGGGGTACATATGTCGACGAGATTGGCACAGGTGCAGTCAAAACTATCCACATTGACGATGTAGTTGCAATATATGGAAAATAAGAAAGTTGTGTGTAAGAACGTTCAGTGTACCACATGTTTCATTGAGGGGAATCGTAGGGAAGAGTGTCATGTACCTCTGAATTATCTGGGGATAGGTGCACCGAGTCCATTACCAACTGGATAGATGGAATGGTGTGAGATATGTCGAAAGTGGGGCCATGTATCACCCCACTTCCCAACTTTGAAAAATTATCAAAAGACACACCATACATCATTCTGTGAATTTTGTAAATCCATGGGACATGATGTCAATAAATGTCAGTCACTCTAGCGGATGTAAGACAATACTGATGATGTATTTGAGGTACATGAAGAAAAAAAGGGTCCTAACCATGGTGGTATTGAATAAAGAATATAGCAAGGAGGCCATAGAGTGTGATATGGAAATGATCATGGTTGAGGATATGGTGGAGGGGGAGGCAAACCTACCACTTGTTTCAATTGTGGAGAAATTGGGCATGTATCAAGCTTTTGTACCAAATCACACATGATTTGTGCATACTATTGTAGTCCTAAACATGTCATAGAGGACTATTCCGACTTAGTGAATAAATGTGAAGAAACGAAGACACATTGCAATATGGTTCATGCAAATCCATGCAAAAATAAGATGAAATATGAAGAATTATTTGTTCAGGTGGTAACCCAAGGAGTAGAAAAAAAAGGAAGGGAATTTGAGCAAGTCAATAAATCGATTCAGAATCTAGAGGGAAAGATTAGAAAGGTAACACAACCCCCTCCTAATTTTGATGTTTCCTAGCAAAAGAAATTCTGACGTAACGTGCATAGATTTATTGAAGAATAAAGAGCACATGAAAAGTTGTAGCACACAACATAGAGATTACTCAAGCAGGCTTGGAATTGTGAAGAAGTGCAACGAAAAACACATAGGTCACTGAAGGAGGCACAAATCTGGGAAGAAGTATAGTGGGTGACACACATGTCTCTTGAAGAGCCTCACAACCAGGAGGAGTTGCAATGTGTGATGCAACAATTTTTGGAAGAAGCTCGCATGCATTAGGATTTGCAATGCATGACACATAGTTCAATGGAATAAATGTGTAGGAAGGAAGAGTTGTGACATGTGGGAAAAAGTTAAATTGAGGAGGATTAGCTTGAAGAGTTGAAGCATGCATCATGAAAAGAAGAATTGTGTGACTTAGGTCGCAAGATGGACACATTGGATCAAGTAAGTAAAATATTACATTGTTTTTTGAGACTGCTTAATGATCACGATGCTGCAAAAAGGTTGACGCAGACGCTAGCCAATTGTATGGGAAATGAGCTGACATAGAGGACTATATTAGCTCCCCTACTTTTATAACCCTAATTTGCACCAGACATACTTACCTAGCATCAGGCCATCTCAGACTCCTTCTTTTCCAAAACACTACTGAACAACTCTTCTTAAAAAAACCCCTTTATAAAGGCTCACACACCCTAATCCATTACTACACGTGTGTAAATGCTAGTTTCTCCAATACATCCCACGTGTACCTACAAAAGCACGAAAAAAGGAAAGTCGTTGATGGAACACACAACTTTGGGTAAGTTAACTAAACCTTTTGGTCATGCATGGTTGGTCATTCGACCAAATACCTAGCTCCTTCTAGCCTATAAAAGAAGGGGTAAGGGTCCCATTTGAAAGGAGGAAAATCATAGTAAAGAGACTATACCCAATTGAGCATTCCCCTTGTCCCAACCTTTATCCATCCTTGTGCAAAGAGAAGTATAGAGAAAAGAAGTTGGAGGATAGTTGAAGAGGAGCCCAGGACCAAGTTCATGGAGTAGTGGTTGGCTTCATCATTGTAAGTTGCTTTAGTGAAGTTAATAATAAAGAAGTAGTTTTCCCATCCCACCATATGATATTTTCACTGTTTATTGCATATATGTTGATTAAATCTCTAACCCATTAATCTATATATCAAATGCATGTGGAGTTCTTTGTTTGTATTTTGTGAATGCAGGTCAGCCTTGGGAGGAGAGTTGCAGTCAAAGAGAAAGAAAACGTAAAGATGGATCAATATCAAAAGTTAGAAATAAGGTATGTTCACTTTATCTTCTTAACTATGTATTTTCTTAAGAATAATCGAGATCAGGTCTGGGATGACGGTAAAAAAGTAGGAATCTTTAGGTATTTTCTTCATGCATGAAAAAACCCTAAGTGTTATTTTGTAGAGGGATTTCCCACTCACAACTGAATTGGCGACCATACTAGGCACTCTCTAGGGTTTTCTGGGAGTTTTTTTGGGTGTTTTTAAAAATTTGGTTTCATTCCTTATTTTTAAAGTTTCTGCAAAAGTCTGAGCTAACAGAGATTTTGGCTTACATACCAGTTATCTATGTTTCTTTGATTAGCTGCATTTTCTTTTTGGGAAGTCACAAAGGTGCACGCGGCCTGTATAAGGCCTACATGCGTGTACATGTGCCCAATCTTCACACATCATGCATGGACACTCTAGCTGATGAAGTAACGGTAGCATGGCTAGATTGATAAAAATTTTATTAGAGAGGCAGTCATCCTCTCCCCTGTAAAAAGTGATCCTTCTCAGGGGTTTTCTGGAACTCATTCTAGTCTATGTTTTTTGCAGTTTGTAGCTTAGGTTTCACCTTAGATTGGTTTTGTTCTATGAAATTTTCCTTGATTTGTTTTCTTTTTCTGTCAAAGTAAGTTTCTGAATCTTTAAGAGATTCTGGTTCTCAATACCAGTAGTCTCTGCCAATGCTTGATTTCTTGTATTTTCATTTTTTTAAGATTTGTAGAGGTACACGCGGCCTGTATAAGGTATGCATGCGTGTACACGCTCTCTAAACTTACACAACTCGTGTGCACATGTTGCTTTTTGAACTATCAGCAGTGTTCCTGTTGAGAAAAATTTTGTTTAAGGAGAGACAATCATCATTTTCCTTGTCAAGATTTATACCTCTCAGGGTTCTTGGTCTCTATCATAGAAGTCAACAACTTAGTTCTGATCACAGCAATATATTGCTTTTTCATTCAAAGAGTTTTTTTGTTTTTCCTAGCTTTTTTAATCTTTTGTTATTTCTTCTTTGATTGGAAGAAAGTATAAAAAAAAACTTTGCTTTTTAGGTCTCTTTCTTTCTTGGCATTTGCTTTCCATTGTTATTTGAAAAAAAAAAAGAAATTAGCATAGTGTTATGTTTTCTTCTCATCTTAAAAGAATTTCAAAAGAAAAATAAGAAAGATAATCCTTCTTTGCTAGTGTTCTTATCATTTTTTTTTTCTGCAAGAGTCTTAACAACATCAGTTGCACTACCGTACCCTTTTGAGTAAATCAAGCCAGTAAAAAGAATGCTAATTAAAATTTACTAGACTTTATGTTTGTAGGGTCCATCAATGAGATTAGGCTAGAGCCTTGATTTAGGTTGGAGAGGAAACTCTTTAAGGCTGCAAAACACACATAAGAGTTTGTACATAAGATAAAACCCTAAGTGCTAGTCCGTAGAGGGATTTCCCACTCACAACACCTACATGAAATAGATTTGTGCCAAGTTAGTAAGAAAAAGTGCACAGGGCATGAATTCAAGATGAAATAAGATCTTGGTGTCTATGACATGGATAGAGTCATATTGGATATGGGTTCTGACATGAATATTCTACCAAAGAATTCTTGAGAAGTGATGGGTAAATCCCAATTGATTTGGTCACCCATCCATTTGTCGTTGGAAAACCAATACAAGATCTAACCCATAGGGAAACTAGAGAAGGTGGAAGTAAATATAGAAGGGGAAAAAATAAAGGATGAATTTGAGGTCATAGAGATTATGGATGACTATGACCCATGCCCTACATTGTTGGGAATTGACTAGGCATTTGAAAATAATAAAGTGTTTAATTTGAAGACAAGGTAGATTTCCTTTGAAAATGATACACTGCTTATGGTCGCACCTTTATATGCATATGAAGGAGATAGGTACAATGGGCCAGTGGATGAGGATGCATGGAGCTTGGTTATTAAAAACATCTATAAGATCATAGGGTACATGGAGGATTACTTCAACCACATTGAAAATGAAGAATTAATCTCTAGAAGTGTTGATGACACTACACACAGTTTGTAAATCCCTAGGTTCGTGTTATCTATGACCAAAACAATAACCAGACACCGACCCTTTTGACATCACCTGCTTGTGCAGATGAAGTATCACCCAAGGTATTTATTCGAACTACAAGAACCAAGTTTCTGTAGTAGTGAGGGAATGGGAGGTAACCATTATGTTCTTTCTTACTTATTATTCATGTGCACGTAATTCATTCCTTGTTCCTTATTAACTACTTAGTGATTTCATATTCATACTATCATGAGATTCCAGTTTACCACATAACCCATTATTGTAACAATCATGATTATTCTGCAATGATTATGCATAAAACAGATCTATTCTAATAAGCATAAAACAAAATCCATGAACATTCACATAACAAACATGTAACACAAGATTTAACAAGGTTAACCCAACTCTAGGCTATGTCCACAATGATTGGCTTATTTATTATTCATTTTATCAATTGTTTCTGGCTTGCCCACTATGCTTACATAGATATGTCATGATTATATTTCTTCCCTCCCAACATAGCCATTATATAGTGTAAGCCTCTCTCTCTACATCATCTCTATTAGGGACCTATACCCCTAAATTCTCATGTAGGTAGACTAATATATTTCCATGTAATAAAGGTCAATACTAGTTAATAAGTCCCATTTAATAAAGATGAACAAGTCAATGTCAGAAGACTTAATAGAAGCTTTCGCTTCTAGAAATATCTTCCTCTAGAATGTTCTTTAGAAGATAGAATTAGTATAAATAAGAGTAGAAAGTATGAAAAGGACTTGTCTTGAGAATTATTGTAATAGAGCTCTACTCTACTGGAGGTAATTTCCCCCTCAAAGAGGAAAGTGAACATTGTTCCCTATCAATAAAGGTATATTTTTGGTGTTGTGGTTCCATATATTATGTTTCTACACTATTATATTTTTGTTCTCTGTTGTTATTCCATTGGTATTCACTACAATATATATATATATTCTACTATTATAATAGATCTAGTGCCTAACAAGTGGTATAAGAGCACTTTCCTTGGTTGGATTTGTGGGTTAATTTTTTTCTAGGGTAGATACGTGTTCCAGTGTATTTAAGTTATAGACATATTTCGTTCAACATATAAATATGTGTTCAGGGAAGCATACATGCAAGAAATACAAGAGGTACTTAAGCTCACATTATTGGACACCCTTGTAACCCCTGTTGGCAACCCTTCAAGTCATAGTGCATAAGAAAAGACATGTATNTTCTTCTCATCTTAAAAGAATTTCAAAAGAAAAATAAGAAAGATAATCCTTCTTTGCTAGTGTTCTTATCATTTTTTTTTTCTGCAAGAGTCTTAACAACATCAGTTGCACTACCATACCCTTTTGAGTAAATCAAGCCAGTAAAAAGAACGCTAATTAAAATTTACTAGACTTTATGTTTGTAGGGTCCATCAATGAGATTAGGCTAGAGCCTTGATTTAGGTTGGAGAGGAAACTCTTTAAGGCTGCAAAACATACATAAGAGTTTGTACATAAGATAAAACCCTAAGTGCTAGTCCGTAGAGGGATTTCCCACTCACAACACCTAAATGAAATAGATTTGTGCCAAGTTAGTAAGAAAAAGTGCACAGGGCATGAATTCAAGATGAAATAAGATCTTGGTGTCTATGACATGGATAGAATCATATTGGATATGGGTTCTGACATGAATATTCTACCAAAGAAGTCTTGAGAAGTGATGGGTAAATCCCAATTGATTTGGTCACCCATCCATTTGTCATTGGAAAACCAATACAAGATCTAACCCATAGGGAAACTAGAGAAGGTGGAAGTAAATATAGAAGGGGAAAAAATAAAGGATGACTTTGAGGTCATAGAGATTATGGATGACTATGACCCATGCCCTACATTGTTAGGAATTGACTAGGCATTTGAAAATAATAAAGTGTTTAATTTGAAGACAAGGTAGATTTCCTTTGAAAATGATACACTGCTTGTGGTCGCACCTCTATATGCATATGAAGGAGATAGGTACAATGGGCCAGTGGATGAGGATGCATGGAGCTTGGTTATTAAAAACAGCTATAATATCATAGGGTACATGGAGGATTACTTCAACCACATTGAAAATGAAGAATTAATCTCTAGAAGTGTTGATGACACTACGCACAGTTTGTAAATCCCTAGGTTCATGTTATCTATGACCAAAACAATCACCAGACACCGACCCTTTTGACATCACCTGCTTGTGCAGATGAAGTATCACCCAAGGTATTTATTCGAACTACAAGAACCAAGTTTCTGTAGAAGTGAGGGAATGGGAGGTAACCATTATGTTCTTTCTTACTTATTATTCATGTGCACGTAATTCATTCCTTGTTCCTTATTAACTACTTAGTGATTTCATATTCATACTATCATGAGATTCCAGTTTACCACATAACCCATTATTGTAACAATCATGATTATTCTGCAATGATTATGCATAAAACAGATCTATTCTAATAAGCATAAAACAAAATCCATGAACATTCACATAACAAACATGTAACACAAGATTTAACAAGGTTAACCCAACTCTAGGCTATGTCCACAATGATTGGCTTATTTATTATTCATTTTATCAATTGTTTCTGGCTTGCCCACTATGCTTACATAGATATGTCATGATTATATTTCTTCCCTCCCAACATAGCCATTATATAGTGTAAGCCTCTCTCTCTACATCATCTCTATTAGGGACCTATACCCCTAAATTCTCATGTAGGTAGACTAATATATTTCCATGTAATAAAGGTCAATACTAGTTAATAAGTCCCATTTAATAAAGATGAACAAGTCAATGTCAGAAGACTTAATAGAAGCTTTCGCTTCTAGAAATATCTTCCTCTAGAATGTTCTTTAGAAGATAGAATTAGTATAAATAAGAGTAGAAAGTATGAAAAGGACTTGTCTTGAGAATTATTGTAATAGAGCTCTACTCTACTGGAGGTAATTTCCCCCTCAAAGAGGAAAGTGAACATTGTTCCCTATCAATAAAGGTATATTTTTGGTGTTGTGGTTCCATATATTATGTTTCTACACTATTATATTTTTGTTCTCTGTTGTTATTCCATTGGTATTCACTACAATATATATATATATTCTACTATTATAATAGATCTAGTGCCTAACAAGTGGTATAAGAGCACTTTCCTTGGTTGGATTTGTGGGTTAATTTTTTTCTAGGGTAGATACGTGTTCCAGTGTATTTAAGTTATAGACATATTTCGTTCAACATATAAATATGTGTTCAGGGAAGCATACATGCAAGAAATACAAGAGGTACTTAAGCTCACATTATTGGACACCCTTGTAACCCCTGTTGGCAACCCTTCAAGTCATAGTGCATAAGAAAAGACATGTATACATAATTGTACTTCCACATACCTATCGCATACTGGGAGACACCCTAGCTATCCTAAAACTATCCATAGATCAACTGATCATCCACATGAATGCTATAGTTCCACCAATAACAACACTTGGGAAGATATTCTATAGTACCTGGGTAATCGAGTAGTATGCCTAAGGGTATGGTCTAGCCTCCTTATTCAGTGCCCTGAGATATTCGGTTGAGTACTAATTTTGGACCCTACATGTATATTAGAGAGATATAGAACAAGGAAAACCCTTGTCTATAGGAACCCTAAAAACCCTAACCCTTGGAAAGGAAACAAAAAAGAAAAGGAGCAAAGAAGATCTATTTCCATGCAACTTTTACTCCAATATTCAGGTTGCAAAAAATTAAAGATAGAAAAGGAACAAAGAAGATATATTGCCTTGCAACCTTTCCTCCTACATTCGGGTTGTGAAAATTACTATACATTTATTTCATTTTTTCCGTTAAGAATTTGGGCATTTCAATACTACGGTATTATTCAAATTTTCATAAAACCCTAGCGAAGTAAAAAAAAGAAGAAGAAGACATATCTCATTGGATTCCCCCTTTCACCTAGATCATTGTGACACCTATCATTTTTAACTTTCATTTACCTCTCCAGACCCTTATTTTAGACCTATCTCATTGGATTCCCCTTTTTCCCATGATCATTGTGATACCTATCATTTTTAACCCCTTTTTTTTTACCTTCTCACACCCTTATTTGAGACCTATCTCATTGAAATCCTCTTTTTACACTAAACACACTCATATATATCATTTTTCACACTTTTTCCATGGTACCACTTCCCCTCTTCCATTCCCCTCCACCCATGGCCACCACTCACAACCAATAATTCCTTCAGTTGAAAGATGAATCCAAACAACACAAGGCAGACATCCAAATACTGACCTCTGAAATTTCTTCCGATAATTCTCTCTTAGACACCTTCGAGGCCAAAGTTACAGGTGAATTGGAAGAGTTAAGGGTGAATTTTCCTTTATCACCCAGTGGTTGAAACAATCCTTGGCTCTTCCTCCCTTGAACAACCTTCCCACTATGAAGGTGAGAAATCTTTCCATAATATGGCCCTTCATTTCAATTCCCTTCCTCGTGACCCCCATCTTTCTCGAGTTGAAGTGAACAAATTTGACGGATCTGATCCCACTGGTTGGGTCACTCAAATGGAGCATTATTTCCCCATGCATGTAATTACTGATGATATGGTCAAAATTCATTATGGTGTCCTCTATTTGGATCCAAAATACTGGAAATGGTGGAAATGGTGTAGAAAGACATGCCAAGGGTATGTTTCTTGGACTCGGTTTGTGGCAAAGATTTATGACAATTTTGACACTAACACCCATTATCTTAGCCATTTGACCAAGTTGAAGCAATATGGCACAGTCAAAGAATTTATATCTTCCTTTGAACACTTGGATTTTAGAATAGAGGGCATGTCTGATGCCTTCTTCTGGGAATGTTTTATCAGTGGACTCAAAGAGGAAATTTGAGTCCAGGTCCTCATGGATCACCCTCAAAATTGGTTGGAAGCTACTCAATGTGCTAAGGAATCTCAACAAATTTTCTCTTCTGAAGCCCACAAACCTTCCTTTGTTCCCCACACATGACCTACTAACCTTGTTTTATAGAAATATTTTCCTCACCCCATGCAGCTTGCTAAGAAGGAATTTTCCATTTCCCTATGCAGATTTGAAGTCCCATTTTTGCAATTCCCAGAGATAAAAAACATATTTTTCCACATATACGCACCCTAATAACTATACAACATTTGTGTATGCAGGTTGCACCATTACAACTTGTGTACATCTAGTTTTGTGCCCAAAATTAAAAAATGGTGTCAGGTTTCTATGTCACGTCATGAAATCCATGATCCTTGACCTTCCATATATTGGAAAAGTTCTGACTTAGCCCTTGAGTTCCATTTGAAGGCTATAAATGGGCCATATCCAAGATTATAAATGGGCCATATTCATATTCATTTATTTTACTTGTTGAGTTATAACATCATCAGTTTCATGAACACATCTTTTGAGTAAAAAAAGCCACTAAAAGTAATGTTGAAAAATTTAAAATTGATTAGAAATGATTTTATTTTTCAGGGTGCACAAACTATCTTAAGATTAGAGCCTTGGAATAGGATTTTTTGAGTAAAATTATCCAAGGCTATTAAACTCAACATATGTTTCTGACTAAGGGAGTGCTAAAATCCATTGTATAATTGGTGACGTCAGGAGGCTCCGCTCACACCAAAGTTAAGCACGAGGTCACGCAAAATCAGTTGAGGAGATATCCCTCCAATACCTTCTGATCCAAAAATGGAAGGAATTATTAAAAATTTGACATTAATTAGATACTCATTAATGATTAAATATTTCAGCCATTAATAACCATGTTGCAAATAAGAGAAGTGAACAACAATAAGAAAGAGACAAAGACAACAAGAACTTAATAACGAAGTTCACCAATATGTGGCTATGTCTTCAGGCCTGCTTCCAAGTGGAGGACCTTTGTATTGATATTCAAATGTTGAAGTTCTCTTTACAATGGATCCTTGATGTTACAAACTCCTCTCAAAACATGACAAAATGCCCCTCAAAACATGAGAAATGGGCCAAAAACTCTAACTCTTATTTACATTCCTTGCATACAAAGTGCCCTCTCAAGCTCAATAATATTGGTTTATATATCTTTTAGGATCATTTTGGGAAGCCCAAATTCCCACAAAGATATGGCCTCTTTTTGGGATCAAATCCCCCTCAAATGGCCAAGAAATATCCAAAAACGCCCAATCTGGGTCAAACTATAGGCAAAAAGACCCACCCATGTAAAAAAATCAAACTTAGCCCCTTATGGTTGGGTGTGCGCTCCAAAATAGGGTCACATGTCATATAAAGGCCAAGTTCCAGCCCCTAAGGGCTGCACGTTGGCCCTTAGTCTACAATCATAGGTCACATGGAAAACATTGATAAGACTGCACCCTAAAGGTGTGCGCCTGGGTGGTGGTCATAGCCCCAAATCATATGGTATAGCCCTGAGTCTAAATCATAAATTCCGCTGGTGGTTATGTAGTGGATCTCACACCCTTTAATATATGGTTATATTCAATGAGAAGTCCACAGGTTGGGGCTTATCCCCAACCCCCTTCCACCTCCGATTTGACATATAAAACACTTTATATAATTTTAAATGGAATTGTAATAACAAGCTCCACCCAAGGTGCATTGGCTATCGAACCTTNTCAGGGAAGCATACATGCAAGAAATACAAGAGGTACTTAAGCTCACATTATTGGACACCCTTGTAACCCCTGTTGGCAACCCTTCAAGTCATAGTGCATAAGAAAAGACATGTATACATAATTGTACTTCCACATACCTATCGCATACTGGGAGACACCCTAGCTATCCTAAAACTATCCATAGATCAACTGATCATCCACATGAATGCTATAGTTCCACCAATAACAACACTTGGGAAGATATTCTATAGTACCTGGGTAATCGAGTAGTATGCCTAAGGGTATGGTCTAGCCTCCTTATTCAGTGCCCTGAGATATTCGGTTGAGTACTAATTTTGGACCCTACATGTATATTAGAGAGATATAGAACAAGGAAAACCCTTGTCTATAGGAACCCTAAAAACCCTAACCCTTGGAAAGGAAACAAAAAAGAAAAGGAGCAAAGAAGATCTATTTCCATGCAACTTTTACTCCAATATTCAGGTTGCAAAAAATTAAAGATAGAAAAGGAACAAAGAAGATATATTGCCTTGCAACCTTTCCTCCTACATTCGGGTTGTGAAAATTACTATACATTTATTTCATTTTTTCCGTTAAGAATTTGGGCATTTCAATACTACGGTATTATTCAAATTTTCATAAAACCCTAGCGAAGTAAAAAAAAGAAGAAGAAGACATATCTCATTGGATTCCCCCTTTCACCTAGATCATTGTGACACCTATCATTTTTAACTTTCATTTACCTCTCCAGACCCTTATTTTAGACCTATCTCATTGGATTCCCCTTTTTCCCATGATCATTGTGATACCTATCATTTTTAACCCCTTTTTTTTTACCTTCTCACACCCTTATTTGAGACCTATCTCATTGAAATCCTCTTTTTACACTAAACACACTCATATATATCATTTTTCACACTTTTTCCATGGTACCACTTCCCCTCTTCCATTCCCCTCCACCCATGGCCACCACTCACAACCAATAATTCCTTCAGTTGAAAGATGAATCCAAACAACACAAGGCAGACATCCAAATACTGACCTCTGAAATTTCTTCCGATAATTCTCTCTTAGACACCTTCGAGGCCAAAGTTACAGGTGAATTGGAAGAGTTAAGGGTGAATTTTCCTTTATCACCCAGTGGTTGAAACAATCCTTGGCTCTTCCTCCCTTGAACAACCTTCCCACTATGAAGGTGAGAAATCTTTCCATAATATGGCCCTTCATTTCAATTCCCTTCCTCGTGACCCCCATCTTTCTCGAGTTGAAGTGAACAAATTTGACGGATCTGATCCCACTGGTTGGGTCACTCAAATGGAGCATTATTTCCCCATGCATGTAATTACTGATGATATGGTCAAAATTCATTATGGTGTCCTCTATTTGGATCCAAAATACTGGAAATGGTGGAAATGGTGTAGAAAGACATGCCAAGGGTATGTTTCTTGGACTCGGTTTGTGGCAAAGATTTATGACAATTTTGACACTAACACCCATTATCTTAGCCATTTGACCAAGTTGAAGCAATATGGCACAGTCAAAGAATTTATATCTTCCTTTGAACACTTGGATTTTAGAATAGAGGGCATGTCTGATGCCTTCTTCTGGGAATGTTTTATCAGTGGACTCAAAGAGGAAATTTGAGTCCAGGTCCTCATGGATCACCCTCAAAATTGGTTGGAAGCTACTCAATGTGCTAAGGAATCTCAACAAATTTTCTCTTCTGAAGCCCACAAACCTTCCTTTGTTCCCCACACATGACCTACTAACCTTGTTTTATAGAAATATTTTCCTCACCCCATGCAGCTTGCTAAGAAGGAATTTTCCATTTCCCTATGCAGATTTGAAGTCCCATTTTTGCAATTCCCAGAGATAAAAAACATATTTTTCCACATATACGCACCCTAATAACTATACAACATTTGTGTATGCAGGTTGCACCATTACAACTTGTGTACATCTAGTTTTGTGCCCAAAATTAAAAAATGGTGTCAGGTTTCTATGTCACGTCATGAAATCCATGATCCTTGACCTTCCATATATTGGAAAAGTTCTGACTTAGCCCTTGAGTTCCATTTGAAGGCTATAAATGGGCCATATCCAAGATTATAAATGGGCCATATTCATATTCATTTATTTTACTTGTTGAGTTATAACATCATCAGTTTCATGAACACATCTTTTGAGTAAAAAAAGCCACTAAAAGTAATGTTGAAAAATTTAAAATTGATTAGAAATGATTTTATTTTTCAGGGTGCACAAACTATCTTAAGATTAGAGCCTTGGAATAGGATTTTTTGAGTAAAATTATCCAAGGCTATTAAACTCAACATATGTTTCTGACTAAGGGAGTGCTAAAATCCATTGTATAATTGGTGACGTCAGGAGGCTCCGCTCACACCAAAGTTAAGCACGAGGTCACGCAAAATCAGTTGAGGAGATATCCCTCCAATACCTTCTGATCCAAAAATGGAATGAATTATTAAAAATTTGACATTAGTTAGATACTCATTAATGATTAAATATTTCAGCCATTAATAACCATGTTGCAAATAAGAGAAGTGAACAACAATAAGAAAGAGACAAAGACAACAAGAACTTAATAACAAAGTTCACCAATATGTGGCTATGTCTTCAGGCCTGCTTCCAAGTGGAGGACCTTTGTATTGATATTCAAATGTTGAAGTTCTCTTTACAATGGCTCCTTGATGTTACAAAATCCTCTCAAAACATGACAAAATGCCCCTCAAAACATGAGAAATGGGCCAAAAACTCTAACTCTTCTTTACATTCCCTGCATACAAAGTGCCCTCTCAAGCTCAATAATATTGGTTTATATATCTTTTAGGCTCATTTTGGGAATCCCAAATTCCCACAAAGATATGGCCTCTTTTTGGGATCAAATCCCCCTCCAAATGGCCAAGAAATCTCCAAAAACGCCCAATATGGGTCAAACTATAGGCAAAAAGACCCACCTGTGTAAAAAAATCAAACTTAGCCCCTTATGGTTGGGCGTGCGCTCCAAAATAGGGTCACATGTCATATAAAGGCCAAGTTCCAGCCCCTAAGGGCTGCGCGCTGGCCCTTAGTCTGCAATCATAGGTCACATGGAAAACATTGATAAGACTGCACCCTAAAGGTGTGCGCCTGGGTGGTGGTCATAGCCCCAAATCATATGGTATAGCCTTGAGTCTAAATCATAAATTCCGCTAGTGGTTATTTAGTGGATCTCACACCCTTTAATCTATGGTTATATTCAATGAGAAGTCCACAGGTTGGGGCTTATCCCCAACCCCCTTCCACCTCCGATTTGACATATAAAACACTTTATATAATTTTAAATGGAATTGTAATAACAATCTCCACCCAAGGTGCATTGGCTATCGAAACTTTCCCAAGGAATTTCTATACCAACAGGTCATGGGGTTGAATCCCATGAGATCCAAAAAATTTGACAAACCATCAAATGATAGGGTGTCACGTGGCAACCCATGTCTGGTCCATGTGGCCCCATTTAATTTTTCAAGAATGTGCCACTTGTCAACATCTGATTACATCATTTTCATCTTCCCATTCAGCCTAATGCTATGCTACCACGTGTCTCAATGCTATGTTAGCATGATGACGTCAACATTGACTTTTTGCATGTTGAATTTTTACCTGTTTGGGAAAATGATTAGAGAATGATAAATATGGAATACAACATCTGTTAGAGGAATTAAATATATGTTCAGAATCAGCGCAACAATCTGGTCGCAATGGAATTGGTTTAATCCAATTCTGAAAACTTTAATTTTTGAGCATTTTCTGGACCTGGGGAGCCTCCTGGATATTCCTTCCCACTTGGAAGATTTTGGGCCACTAAACATATGGTATTAGTTGGTAAATAAGTGAGGATACTATGTCCTCACCTTTCCGGTCTCCATGCACTTGGTCTGAATTGGATTTGTTCCCTTCAATACCACTCAAAGATACTCCACATCGCTCTTGTGAGAAGTACAGACTCTTTTGTCCAAAATGGTATCTTCCTGCAACTCATTCATATATTTAGGAGAAAAATATTATATGGTAGGAATATGAACATTATTTCCTTGATCCTTGATCATAGGAGGCTGATAAAATCTCAATTTTTTCACATTTACAACTAAATAAATTTGTATATAT
>JZKD02S0092120.1:33813-45088 GCA_000966675.3 Picea glauca | reverse complement strand
AAAGATGTTTTTTCCTGGACATATGATGACCTAAAAACCTTTGATCCTAACATCATACAACACATTATTCCCATGAAACCCCAGACCCAACCTTTTCAACAAAAGTTAAGGAAAATGCACCCAAAAATCAAACCAACGGTCAAGAAGGAATTAAACAAACTCCTGAACGCTAAGATAGTTTTCCTAGTTAGGCACATACAATGGGTTTCTAACCTTGTCCCTGTCAGAAAGAAGAGTGGTGAAATCTGACTATGTGTCGATTTTTGAAATCTTAATTGAGCGTCTGATAAAGACAACTACCCTGTCCCTTCCATGGAACAAATCCTTCAACAGGTATCTAGTTCTGAAATATTGTCCTTGTTGGATGGTTTTTCAGGGTATAACCAAGTCCTTATGTCCCCCTTAGACCAGCTCAAAACTACTTTCCATACCCCATGGGGCACCTACGCTTATAGAAACATGCCCTTTGGACTCATAAATGCCAGTGCCACTTTCCAGAGAGTGATGGACATCGCTTTCCATGGCTTAATCAATCAATCTGTAGTAGTTTACCTAGATGACATCATTGTCTTCTCGAAAAATAAAGAAGATCATTTCGCTCATTTAAGATCCGTTCTACAACGATGTTGTAAGTACGACATTTCTTTAAATTCTAAAAAATCTATCTTCGTAGTAGAACAAGGTAAGCTCCTCGGGTTCATTGTATCGAGTGAAGGGATGATTATCAACCATGAAAGGACTCAAGTCATTTCGAAAATGCCCCCTCCCTCATAAAAAAATTCCATGCAATCTTTCTTAGGTCAGATAAAATTTGTTAGGAGATTCATCCCTAGCTTTTCAGAAATGGTGAGACCATTACAAAACTTAATAAAAAATTATGTACAATAGCATTGGGGACCTTTAGAAAGCCAGGCTTTTGTTCCAATAAAAAAGACCATAATAGACGCTCCTTCTCTAATGAGCCCCGAATTTTCACAAGAATTCACCCTCTACATGTTTTCCTCTGACCGATCTTACGTTGTTGTCCTAACTCAAAAGAATGTTGATAACAATGAGGTCCCAATCGCCTTTATGAGTTCAGCCTTCAAGGGGGTGAAACTTAATTAACCAACAGTATATTAGCAATCCTATGTTATTTTCAAAGCAGTAAAGCACTTCCAATCTTATCTGTTGAAATCTAGGATGAAAATCATTGTCCCTTACCTGACCGTCAGAAATTTGTTAGTACAGAAAGAACTAGGAAAAAAAAGGGCAAACTAAGTGACATCCTTACACGAATATGACATAGAAATCACCCCAGCATAAATTGTAAGAGGCCAAGTGATGAACGTCGACGCACGCTCCCTCTCCACAACCCGCAGATCGGAAGGTCCACGTCAACACAGGATCTTTCCTTTTCCTATTGGCCCGAAGAACTCTAAACCAGCTCTTCTATTTCCCTATCAGGAAATCTGCACCCACAAAAAACTCTCACGGGATCCCCTCTTTTCACTCAGGAGATCTAATTTTGCAACTTCGCGAATCTAGTGGTCAAGTGTTGGTCTCTCGAATCCCCAAAACCCAAAACAGTCAACGCTGACCTTTTCTCCTTCCTTTTAGGGATTTTCCTTATTGCGATTTCGACAGTCGTGATGTCAAGAAACTTGCTCCCCACGATTCTTGAATTCCGATTTGCTGAAACTCTGATACACTCATGTGATTTGACCTTTCAACGCCACTTCACTTCATCGACACTTTGGACTTCGCAATATCGCGAACCCAATTTCAGTATTTTCGGAACTTCACTCCACGAAACTCTTAAGTAGTGTGCCACCTGTCTGCCTCGCTGACTCTTGTGGTCCCACACCATTCTCTTGGCCTTCAGGATTTCGCGTTTCAAAATATCACGATTCTTGTTGCAAGGTTTACGGGACTTCCACCCATGAAAACCTGATACAAGCATCCACATGTAAATCCAATGACCCTTGTGGCTTGGATCTACGGTCCTACTCCTCCTAAGCTTAGAACCTTTTAACGCTTTTGTTGTAAATCCCCTGCTCCTCTATGATATTTGACAGCCCACGGGACTTCGTGGATTCTCCACCGAGAATTCTGACAGTCTTTCTTTTCCTCTGATGATTTTTGTGAAATGAACCAAGTATTCCTCCATGAAAACTTGTCCACCCACACGCAAACTTGCAACGCCTGCTAAACACTCCATGGTACAAGATTCCTATGCTTCTCTTTGGCGATTACTCGAAGGTCCTATACCTCCTGAGATTTATCTCAGCGTCAAGTCTTAAATAAGAATCTTGTGCACACTCCTTGCAGAAACCTTCAAATACTTCCAAGTGTTGAATCCTTTTGAATTTGCGCACACCTACAATAGCAGTCTCTAAATGCTTTGCTCAGATTCACAACTCTGAGGCTTATCTTGGCCTTCGAACTCCTTGCATGGATCCTATACCTGACTGCACTTCTATGGACATGAGAACAAAATCTTCCTCTCCTGAGCTTTCAAAGACAAATGTCTGAACCTTTTGTCAATGCACTCCTTGCGGACACTTCAACTGCACTCCTTGTAGGAACTCTTGCTCAGATAGAGAAACAATTGAAACTCGTTCCATTACCCTTTCCTCTCATATTTCATACATTCAACAAGAGATCATTCATACATAGCATAAAAGCAATTGCATGACAGAAAGAGTAAAACATTCATGAGCATAACATTCAAAGATGCATACACAGAGAATATATGAACACCATGAGTCTGAATCACAACTTTCTTTGTATTAATTCAGAACTTCTATACATGGAGTCTACTACATAGCTCTCTATTTTTCCTCTATGCTCTTCTCAATCCTATTACAATACACAATGAGGGTGTCTATATCCTGTTTCCTTCTTGCGTTCTAAAACTTTCTAAGCTAACATTCAATTCTATCTACCTGCATTA
Organism: Picea glauca; assembly: GCA_000966675.3. NCBI lineage: Eukaryota > Viridiplantae > Streptophyta > Pinopsida > Pinales > Pinaceae > Picea > Picea glauca. The sequence continues at coordinate 42,153 of JZKD02S0092120.1, read as the reverse complement.
ACTACCATAATTTCCTTCTACCTACTAAGGACGAGAGAAAATCGCTCGAGGTCCATTTACATTATACAAGTGCGCTCCTTCTTAATTATCTTATTTAAGATGCCTCATCAATTTCAAGGTAATTTCAAAATTTTCATTGGCGCTTGTCCAGTTGTCCGCTGTCTCCGCGCTGGCTCGCCTAAGATTCTCCTGCATCATACTCCCTCGCTTGAAAACTTTCATGGGCTCCTATCCATGAGCTCGTGCACGGTGTGTCCATGCTTCTGGATCTCTGCTTCATTCTTCTAGATGGAATCTTCAACTAGATGGCCCTTCCATTTGACCAAATATTCAAAGTATTCTTTCTGCCTGGTCGTCTTGCTTAGTCTTTTATCCAATATGTGCTCCATCTGTAGCTTATTTGCAACTAGCATCTGCTTTTTCCACTGGATCACTGGCTGCTCAATTCCTATTCCTATTTCCTCAGCTTTATATGGGTACAAATAAGAGATATTGAATATCAAAGAAATTTCGATCCCATCGAGTAATTCAATCTCATAAGAATTCGTCCCAAATTTTTTTAAGACCCTACATGGTCCAATTTTCTTCATATTCAATTTATTATATGTTCCTCTCGGGAACCTTTATTTCCTCAAATGTGCCAGAATCAAGTCACCAAGCTCAAACTAAAGTTGTCTCTTGTGTTGGTCTTCTCTGCGCTTATATTCCTGGCTTGAATTCTGCAAATGCTCCTTCACCTAGCTATGAAGTTCCTTCATCACCTCTGAGAAATATTCTACACTAACGCTCCTAGTTGCAGTATGTTCTGAATCCCTTAACTCAGAAATTCCTCTTGGTTGCATGCCATATACAATCTGAAATGGACTCTGCCCTGTGCTCCTATTAACCGAGTCATTATAAGAAAACTCTTCCTGTGGTAATATGTTGTCCCATTGGATGTGGTGTTCTATCACTAGGCTTCTCAACAAGTCTCCCAGACTTCTGTTCACCACTTCTGTCTTTCCATCCGTCTGAGGATGATAAGCCGAACTAAAAGACAAGTTAGTTCCCAGCTTCTTCCATAAAGTCCTCCAAAAGTGCCCTATCAACTTTGTATCTCGATCTGAAACTATACTCCTTGGAAAACCATGAAGTCGAATGACTTCTTTGAAAAACAAATTCGCAATGTGAGTTGCGTCACTGGTCTTTTGACATGGAATGAAGTGCTCCATCTTGGAAAATCTATCCACCACCATAAAGATTGAGTCAAAACCTCTTTGTGTTCTTGGCAACCCCAATATAAAATCCATGTTGATTGCATCCCACAGCCTTTCAGGTATGGGAAATGGTTGATAAAACACCACATTCTATCTCCTTCCCTTCGAATGCTGGCAAATTCTGCATTTGTCCACGAATCTCTTGAAATCGTCTCGCATTCCTAGCCAAAAATATAAATCATTCAGCTTCGTGAATGTCTTGTCATGACCAAAGTGTCCTGCCAATCCTCCACTGTGTTTCTCCTTCAGCAGATTCTCCCTCATAGAGCATTTCATAATACATAGTTGATTACCTTTAAACAGTAATCCTTCTTGGATCATGTATTTTATCCATTTTCTTCTATCCCTGAGAATTGGATTCTCAGTTTCTTTGTACACGTCTTTAAAATCCTAATCATCTGCATACATGTCCCTGAGATCATCAAAACCCAATGTTTTGACCTTGAACTCCTACAATAGCAAACCCTTCCTGCTCAAAGCATCAACAACTTTGTTAGCAGTACCAGAAATATGTTTAATCACAAAAGTGAAATTCTGCATATACTCAACCCATTTGACATGTCTCTGATTCAACTTTTCCTATTGAGTCACAAACTGCAGTGCATGATTATCACTGTATAAGACAAATTCTTTCGGGATCAAGTAATGCCTCCATTTCTTCAATGCCTAGATAATAGCATAAAACTCCTTATCATAAGTGGAGTATTTCACTTTCACTTCATTCAGCTTCTCGCTAAAGTATGCTATTGGCTTATCTTCCTGACTCAATACTGTCCCGATTGCGAATCCACTTGCATCGTATTTCAACTGAAATGTCTTTCGGAAATCCGACAACACCAAAACTAGTTGTTATGAAATCTTCCTCTTCAACAGATTAAACTCTTCTCAACTTCTTCAGTCCAGTTAAAATACTTGTGTCTTTTCTTCCCTGTGTCCATCATTGGTGCACTAATTCCACTGAAATTCCTGATGAACTTCCAGTAGAAACTAGCGAATCTATGAAACTTCTCACCTCAAAGATATTCTTCGGTGATGGCCAATTATTTATTACCTCTACCTTATCTGGATCCATCCTCAACTCATCTTCCGAAATAAAAAATCCCAAGTAAATGAGCTTTGTCTTCATGAATGAGGAATTCTTCATGTTTATCAACAGCTTCTCCTACTGTAACCTCTGCATCACTGTAGCCAAATGCTTCAGATGCTCTGCCACTGTTTTACTGAAAACTAGTATGTCATCCAAATATACAATAAAAAAAAATTCGATGAACTCCTTCAGGACTTCGTTCATCAACCTCATGAAGGTACTTGGCACATTTTTTAAGCCAAATGGCATAACAAGCCATTCATACAACCCTTCATTAGTCTTGAAGGTTGTTTTCCACTCATCACCTTCTCTCATACGAATCTGGTGATAACCACTTTTCAAATCAATCTTTGAAAAATACTTTGATCCACTCAAGAAATCCATCAGATCATCCATCCTTGGTAATGGAAATCTGTACTTGATGGTTATCTTATTAATCTCCCTCGATTCAGTACACATCCTCCAACCTCCGTCTTTCTTCGGACTGAGTGTTGTCAGAATAACACATGGACTCAAGCTTTCTCTGACTAAACCTTTGTCCAACAAATCCTGGACTTGTCTTTTGACATCTTCATTCTCTTGCGACATCAATTTGTACGTGACCTTATTTGGAAAACTAGCTCCTGGTATGAGATCAATATGGTGACTCACACTTCTGATCGATGGCAATGAGCGAGGTAATTTTTCCACTACTATATCAGCGAACTCTTCCAACAGTTCCTGAATTTCTTCTAGTAAATCATCCACCCTTGTGCTGGTCAAAACAATCTTCGGTTTCCTGACCACAATGAACTGTGGATCCTCCTTCTTCTTGACCTCTGTAAGAAGTTTTTTCCCACTCATGAGAATTACAGTGTTGCTTACTTCCATTTTCACCTCCTTATCTTTGATTGGAAGCAACATGTGAGTCCTCCCATTCTTCTCCAGGGTATATGTGTTCATTCTCCCATCATGAATCACATTCCTGTCATATTGCCATGGCCTACCCAACAATATATGACAAACATCCATAGGAATAACATCACAGAGTGTCTTATCATTATATCCTCCTATCTTAAATTCAACTAAACATTGTTTAGTGACAATTACCTGATGTCCTTTTTGTAGCCATGAAATTTTGTATGGGCTTGGATGATCAATCGTCTTCAGCTCCAACTTTTCTACCATATCTATAGAAATGAGATTATCCATGCTACCACTATCCACAATAACTTTGCATACCCTATCCTTGGTCTTGCAAGCAGTCTAGAAAAGTCTGGTCCTTTGGACTGAACTCTCCGCCTCCTTCTCTGGTGTCAAAAGAGCTTTTCACATCATCAACGATCTTCCACCTTCAGCGTCTTCTGCCTCAACATCCTGCCTCTGTGCTTCGGTGATGTGAGATTCTCCACTCTCCTTTTTGTTTGGACACTCGTAAGACTTGTGCCCATTCTTTCCACATGTGAAGCATGTTATTACTCCACCTATTCCTCTTCCTCTATCTCTAGTACGAGGAAAAGTATTATTATCAGCATAATCTCCTCTCTGCTCAGTATGTTTCCCTCTATGTTCAGCATATTTCCCTCGCTATGAGGTTCCACCTCTCTCAGTTCAAGTCTGAGGTTTCTTTCAGTCCTCCTTGGGATACTGATATTTATCTTGGGCAACTGATTTGCCTCTGGGTTGACTTCTGCCTCGACCTCTTTGACCCTGCTTTCGGCTCAACTTATCTTCCTCTTTCAGAGCCATCTGATAAGCATATTCAATTATTCAGATGGTTACCATGCTCATCTCATCCTGAATGTCATATCTCAGACCATTCAGGTATCTGGAAACTTTCTCATCATCGCTCTCCCGATGACCTACCCTGATGTTCAACTTATAGAATTCTTCAATGTATTCTTTCACTCTCATCAATTTTTGTCTCAAGTTCTGCATTCTCCTTAACAGGGTAATCTGGTAATCTCTGGGGATGAATTTCACCTTCATCTTCATGATCATTCTATCCCAGCTTTTGATCTTCTTCTTTCCCTTTCAGCGTCTATCATATTGTAGTTCATCCCACCACAATGTTGCGTGTCCCCTCAATCTAGTGACAACATGCTTGACTTTCTTGTCCTCTTCGACATCTTCATAGTCAAAGTATGTGTCTAGAGTTCTAATCCAGTCTATAAGCTCTTCTTCATCCAAGTTTCCTACATAAACTGGGATGTCCATTTTCTCTCTTGCACCCATTCTTATAATAGCTCTGACCAACGTTCATTTGCTGCATATTTGTTGCATCTTCAGCTGCAACTTCTTCTTCAGGTTCAACCTCAATCTCACTTTCGGAATCACTAAGATCCCCAACACTGAATGTGCATATCTGTGTTGTCTCCATGTCTTCGATTCTGGCTCATAGATCACACATCTCTCTCTCCATAGCTGGATCTATCATCTTCCTACCTCTTCTTCTAGGCATTTCCCTCTCCTCTAGTGTATCGGGTGTTTGCGTGTCCCTTCTCCTTGGCGGCATGGTGAATTATCTTTCTCTCTACTACAGAAAGCAAAGAAACTTTTTGTTCTCTGATACCAAATGATGAATGTCGATGCACGCTCCCTCTCCACAACCCATAGGTCGGAAGGTCCACGTCAACACATGATCTTTCCTTTTCCTACTGGCCCAAAGAACTCTAAACCAGCTCTTCTATTTCCTTATTGGGAAATCTTCACCCACAACAAACTCTCATGGGATCCCCTCTTTTCACTTAGGAGATCATATTTCACAACTTCGCGAATCCAGTGGTCAAGCATTGGTCTCTCGAATCCTCGAAACCCAAAACAGTCAATGCTGACCTTTTCTCCTTCTTTTTCGAGATTTTCCTTATCGCAATTTTGGCAGTCGTGATGTCAAGAAACTTGCTCCCCATGATTCCTAAATTTTGATTTTCTGAAACTTCGATACACTCGCGTGCTTTGACCTTTCAATGCCACTTCACTTCATCAACACTTCAGACTTCACAATATCGCGAATCCAATTTCAGTATTTTCGGAACTTCACTCCACAAAACTCTGAAGTAGTGTGCCACCTGTCCGCCTCGCTGACTCCTGTGGTCCCACGTTGTTCTCTTGGCCTTCGGGATTTCGCGTTTCAAAATATCATGATTCCCGTTGCAAGGTTTACAGGACTTCCACCCACGAAAACCTGACACAAGCATCCACGTGTAAATCCAATGGCCCTTGTGGCTTGGATCTACGGTCCTACTCCTCATGAGCTTAGAAACTTTCGATTCTTTCGCCATAAATCCCCTGCTCCTCTATGAGATCTAATGGCCCATGGGACTTCATGGATTCTCCACTGAGAATTTCGACCATCTGTCTTTTCCTCTAATGATTTCTGCGAAATGAACCAAGTATTCCTCCGTGAAAACTTGTCCACCGCACACAAACTTGCAACGCCTGCTAAACACTCCATGTCACAAGATTCCCGTGCTTCTCTTTGGTGATTAATCTAAGGTCCTATACCTCCTGAACCTTCTCTCAGTGTCGAGTCTTAAAGAAGAATATTGCACACACTCCTTGCAGAAACCTTCAAATACTTCCAAGTGTTGAATCCTTTCGACTTTGTGCACACCTATAACAATAGTCTCTAAATGCTTTGCTCAGATTCACAACTCTGAGGCTTAGCTTGGCATGCACACTCCTTGCATGGATCTTGTACCTAACTACACTTATGTGGACACAAGAACAAAAGCTTCCTCTCCTGAGCTTTCAGAGACAAATGTCTGAACCTTTTGTCAGTGCACTCCTTGCAGACACTTCAAGTGCACTCCTTGCAGGAACTCTTGCTCAGATAGAGAAACAATTGAAACTCATTCCATTACCCTTTCCTCTTAGATTTCAGACATTCAACAAGAAATCATTCATACATAGCATAAAATCAATTGCATGACAGAAAGAGTAAAACATTCATGAGCATAACATTCAAATATGCATACACATAGAATATATGAACACCATGAGTTTGAATCATAGCTTTCTTTGTATTAATTCAGAACTTCTATACATGGAGTCTACTACACAACTCTCTATTTTCCCTCTATGCTCTTCTCAATCTTGTTACAAGACACAATGAGGGTGTCTATATCCCATTTCCTTCTTGCGTTCTAAAACTGTCTAATCTAACATTCAATTCTATCTACCTACATTAACTACCATAATTTCCTTCTACCTACTAAGGATGAGAGAAAATTGCTCGAGCTCTGTTTACATTACACAAGTGCGCTCCTTCTTAATTATCTTATTTAAGATGGCACATCAATTTCAAGGTAATTTCAAAATTTGTGTTGGCGCTTGTCCAGTTGTTCGTTGTCTCCACGTTGGCTCGCCTGAGATGCTCCTGCATCACCAAGTTTTATTCAAGTTGGTCATTGATTCAGTTGTAGGACAACATGAAGAAATTGATATGTCAAATCCAGGACAACACTGTCAAAATCAAATATGTTGTGTGCAAAACCCTGTTAGTTCCTGGTACGACGACATAAAATTTTGTCTTATACACGGATCATCTCCCCGTCACCTTGATCCCACAAAAAGGAGAGCACTGAGATTAAAATCTACTTATTTTCAGCTGGTTAATGGTATTTTGTTTTGTTAAAATTTTGATGGAGTACTTATGCGGTGCCTTGAAAAGGATGAAGCAGAAAGGTCTTATTGGAATTACATATAGGTGAGGCAGGTGGGCATTTCGGTGGAGACACCACTGCCCATAAATTATTAAGAGCAGGTTATTACTGGCCTACCCTTTTTAAATATTCCCATGCCCTATGTTGCAAATGTGTTATTTTTCAAAAGGCATCTGGACAGATACAGAAACCGGCTTTCCCTTTGCAACCAGTTTCGATAGACTTCCCTTTTTAGTAGTGGGGTTTGGATATTATAGGCCCAATCAATCCACCATCCTCATAGCAGCATAAATACATCATAACAGCCACATATTACTTCTCCAGGTGGTCTGAGGCTACCCCATTAAAAGCTATAAATACTAGCCAGGTAATATCCTTCTTGAATTGAAATATTATTACTCGTTTCGGTATCTCTGAATGCTTGGTATTTGACAATGCTTCTTATTTTTTGTCTCTTGAAATGAGTGATTTCGATCTAGAAAAATGAATTAAATTAAAGTATTCTACCAGCTATTACCCCTAAGGCAATGGTTTGGTAGAATGGACTAATAAAAATTTGATCAAAACTATCAAGAGAACGGTCTCTGAAAAACATAAAAATTGGCATAACGCACTGTTAAATGCAAACTGGGCTGATAGAGTAACTCCTAAAACTATTGTGGGTAACTCACCTTTCTTTCTTGTTTACGGTAGGGAAGTGATTCTTCCACCACATGTCCTTCTTACATATCTGCAGTTATCGCAGAAGGTACAGGAAGAAGATTGTCCCCCTTTGGAGAGTCGAATTAACGCTTTGTTAAAGGTAGAGGAAGTAAGGGCTCAAGAAAAATGAAAATTGGATCAACATCAACTCATTGTTAAAAACTGGTTTGATTCCAATTCTGCCTCTGACAGAAATTTTGAGGTAGGTGACCTTGTCCTAAAATGGGAAAAACCTCATGAGGGAAAATGAGAGCATACTAAGTTTTAGAACTTATGGTTGGGACCATTTTTAATTGCTGAGAAATTGGGTCCCAGTTCCTTCCACTTACAAAATTTAGAGGGACAGCCAGACACCTTTCCAGTGAATGGACAATCTCTAAAAAGGTACTTTGCCTGATGATGCTCCCATGCACATTGTGTAAATATTTTTTTTTGTGTTTGCTGTTTGTTTTTCTTTACTGGTTTGTTTTTATTTTTCCTTTATGCTTATCAATATTTCTTTTGAAACATATATGCCTGCACCATGGGCTAGTTCATACAAAAATAACAGAAAAATTTCCCCTCCAAAATGACTGTTGAAAGTTGTTTAAACATCAATTGTGGTATTTCTCTGAGTTTGCAACCATGTTGAAGATAACTTGTTGTTTGAAAA
>JZKD02S0092120.1:11662-25180 GCA_000966675.3 Picea glauca | reverse complement strand
CTCTCTCTTGTGCAAATATCTACATCCAAGTTATCCTCACCCTACCTCGCTTTACCACTTTTGGTTACTCCTCGGATCACTTATACCCGACGATACACACTTTGACAAGTCCCCTCTTCTTGCACGGATACATAGCATTCTGATGTGTGCATCCTTCTTCCACCTTTTCATTGGCACGCCATTGTTTTCTTCATCAGTTCATCATATACCTCCCTTTGAAATTGGATAATGCACTATCGCACTTCTGCCAAACCTCACTGATTCACACCTTCACTGTTGGAGAATTTCACATGATAAATGCCATCTCATCGATATTGGTCACATTATTATATTCATCGCATGCACGCTTTTCACTAGCTATCTCACTTCTACTCAGACCATTGTATCACATAATAGTGATGCTCTCTCCCTTTCACTTCATTAAATTACTTGTTGATGAGGTTCACCTCTCATTCCTGACACACTACCAGTTGAAACGTTTCCCTCTCTTGTTGAAAATGCAACAACGGAAGGATTTTGACCCCTCAAATTTGTCGATCACATCAAGGACAATTTGCTTCCTCTCTCCAATGTTTATCATGTCAGTGTAGCCCACTTTCACCTTAAGGCTTATCTCTCCCCCCTCCTAGATCAAATCCCTTCTTTTCGTTCATCAGTCAATCTCCTTACATTTCCAATGATTAAAATCTCCATACCTATCTAGATAGTTGGCCATTAATTTCCTATCTCAACCTATTTTCTTCATATCAAAGTCGTAATCAAATTTTAGTGTTCCTAGTGGCTTTCTTCATGCACATGGTAATATCTTGTTTGTTTTTTGTTTCTTGACATTACAACTAATATTCATTGTGGAAGCCTCTCCTAGCATCATATGGGTTAATCTTAACACCTACATGTCTTGTGTTGGTTATGAAACACAATTTGGGAGAAAGTCCTTTAATCTCCTAGACAGTGCTAAGCACACTAGACGTCAGTTGGAAGTTTTGGCAGATTTATAACTTTGTGATATTAATGCATAACCCCGGTCTTTATGAATGGATAAATATCTTGTACATCACAAATAACCCAAAAACTGATGAAATTAAATTTGGATGAAGCAACAAATAACGTGGGACCCAAAGTTTCATTAAAAAACACCTTTGGGCACAATTTTTGGGCATCCATCAAAGTGAATTTTTCATCCTTGAAAAAATATAATTGTATGATTCTGCCATTACGATTCCAATGCAACTGGCAGAATCAAAATTTGAGGTCTGAAAGTGCCAAAATGATCATCTAGGATTTATCGCCAAGCAAGCCTTGATAGTCATGGCCATCATTAGAAATGAATCCACTCAAATGATGGAACAACATCTTCAGTTATCTTGATAGAAGTGTTTCTCTGTGTTCTCTGCATTGCAAAAAATGACACCTCAATCGAGCATCGTATGAGGAAGTTATGAAATTTTGAACACAATCTCTCATTGTCTCTTTCGATTTCGACGCTTCAAATTTTTTCCAATTTTTTCTTTCCCCGGAAGGAGAAGTTCCCTTTGAATCCTCTGAAGTGATTCAAAATATTTCCCTTAATTTCCTTTGATACATATCAGAGGAGTTAGTCCAAAACTATATGATATGTATTAGAGGATTTAGTTCAAACTCCTCTGAGCATGTTAGATGATTTATTTCAAAATCCTCTGAGAAGGCCAGAGAAGTTAGTTCAAACTCCTCCAAACATAATAGAACTACCTCTCATGAATCAACCATAACTTTTAACTTGAGTGTCCTTTTTGAACATTATTTATACCGTTGGAAAGGTATTTTCGAGATCTATAACTTTCTAGTTATGTGATTTGAGAAATTCCTAATTCATGGTATACATATTCCAGGTCGGAGGAGTTAGTACTAACTCCTCCGAGCAAATCTAAGGAGTTATTATTAACTCCTCTGAAACATGAAAAAACACCTTTCGTAAAATGGCCGTAACTATTGAATCAAGTGTTTGTTTTTCATGTTCTTTATATAGTTGGAAACATATCTTCAATATCTATAATGTCTTAGTTATATCATTTGAGAAATTCCTAACCCATGGTATACTTATTTTTGGATTAATATATGACACCTTGTTGATAGCCTCGAAGAACACCATAACTCGACCGCGAGTAGAGGAACCCTCAATAAAACTCAAGGAAGTTTATAAATGATACTTCAAACATTTTATTCTCCATGTATTTGCATTAAAATTATTATTATTGATAGTTTATTTGGATTTACTCTCATTTATTGTATGTTTAATGTTGTCAGGTACCAAGGGAAGGAGGATCACGCTTAATATTCTCACAATAAAATCTACAACTAAAGATGATGAAGGATAAATAGCGAAATATGTAGTAGTAATGGAGGAGAAACAAAGAAAATAGAAAGAAAATGTATGAAGCATGAATCTAGAAAATACATGATGATCGGATTTCAAACTCAAGACGACGAATATGCCCCCATGCACAAAGCCAATCTTCATGATGCGCAAGACACATATGGTCGAAATACATGATGACCCATTAGTGCTAGGAAAAATGTAACCATTGTTCTTGTTTCTCATCATCACAAAGAGGATGAGGACAAATGATGGAAGACAAAAGGTCATTGAGGGAGATGTAAGGCCAAAGGTCATATTGAACCTCAATAAATACTATAATAGAACCAAAAGAAAGGTATTTTGGATCTTCAAACATTGTACACCTCTGAAATACTTTGATAATACAGTGTCAACTAAAATTGGAAAGTTGTCCTAAGGGTTTTCATGTACTATTGTTGAAACTGTTAATACAGAGAAGCCCTCAAGGCCAACTTTTGACTGAGAAAAGGATTCACATGTGTTGTAGTTTTTTTGTGAACTATTTCAAGCATAATGTTTGTTGTTCACATGGTTTGTAAGAAAATGTTTGTTTATGGACCATTATAATGCAATATATGTATTCTTGCAGTTTTGTCATTCTTTCCTATATTACATGTCCTCAGTGAATGTGTTTCTAATGTATGTGATATAGTGACTTAGAATATTTTGGCTATATATTCATGTGCATGTGTTATCTGAATTTATCTCTTCATTTTAGCTATATCGGTGAAGATACTGGTAGAGTTAGATTCATTCCACATCTCATTCACTTGCCTTAATTTTATCCTATCTAGGATATGTTAAATTAGAATTATATTAGTCTTGCATTTAGATAGTATTCATATACATATTTCATTTTCACAACCACCCATCACTCACCCTCATCAGTGGACAGGGACGCAACTGGTAGAACCAAATCAACAATGTTTGTCGAGCCAGAATCTAGATGGGTTCCATATTTCAAATGGTGAGAGGTCTAATTGGGACTTCTTACTGGGGAGAACCCCTTACTATTGTCAGGTGAATTTAGGCCCATCAAAAAAATTGGCACTAGCAGGAAGGCCAGATGACAAGCCTTCCCATGTGGGGTCATTTCATTTAACTCTTAAATAGACCATGAATCCTCTTCATATAATCTCTTGTCAAATCCAAAATTCTATGGTGAAGGACATGTCTCTGCATTTACGCACCTCAAATATTTGACATCGCTTGATGAAATCTCAATATTGTTCAAGACAATGAAACATGCCAATTTTTCATCCTCACATTCGAAGTGAGAATTAAATATTGGTTTAATACATTGCCAACAAAATCAATTCATAGCTGGAAACAATTCATAGAAATGTTTATTGTTTCTCATGAAAATTATGCTTATGACGAACTCGTTGATGAACTGGCATAAATCCATAGGCTAAGAAATGAATTTGAGAATGATTTATTTTGAAGGTTCATGCGGGTTTATAGTAGATTTCCTAAAAGGGATGAACCCTCAGGTCAAGAAATATTCAATTGGTTTTCATATCTCATACCTGTTTCTAAAGAATGTGATCTAAATGATCAGGACATCTTTTATTTAAAAAATTTATATCTGACCACAATTGATATAGGGGACATAATCTCCAACCAACACTCTGACATAACTACAACAAAATATTTATCAGTAATCCTAGAACCTGTAGCCCTAGAGTGTGAACTATGTAATAATTCCCCCTCTGAAAGTCATGATCATATTATGGTCGGTGATGAATATATTATCGAGGGAATCCCATCATCTTCAGAATTTGAATATCTTCATGCACCATATACAAATATGTTTGATGATTATCATCCATTTGAGAAACCATCTATTTATCATGCAATACACTCTTCACAATACTCTTTTGATAATGAAACGTTGAATGATATACTAGATTAGGAAGAGTTCCCACCCTTGATTGGTAAACCACTTATTTTGAATGACACTTCATATGAGATGTATCACTTTGAAACCCCTTCACAACCTCAATTTATGGAACATGTTGAATCACAATTTAATCATAACGATCATGTTTTTTATGACTATTTTATTGTTCCATAATTGAGTGTGGATACCAAACTATCATTCTTTGATCCTTCACAATCTGATATTTCTAACCTTGATCCACAGCTGCTAATCACTGCAAATCTAAAATATGTCGATCCTAATGAGTTTGTTGATCATCATGAATAAATTATAGAAAATAAACAACTCATCACCATGCAAAGCATATGAAACATTGAGTTAATGCAAGAAAGGTTATCTCCTCAACATTCCTTAGAATTATTTGTTATTCCTCAAGGGAAAATTTACCAATCATCCTTGGATGCTATTTCAATGATACAACACTCCTTGCATGATTTAATTGATTTCATGGGAGAGGATTTGGAGCTATCTTTCACTCAATATTTCCCTCAGACAATCCACCATTATCTCTCCTCTCAACATGCAAAGTACGTGAAATTTGAACCAAGGTATATCTACATCGACAATGAGGTGCTCCAATTTATATCGATGATTATGTCAAGTGATTGTTGTATTACTTCTACCCCTAGGATGAGCTATATCACCCACTCTAAGACTCCCTTACAAAGTAAATTGAACGAAATTTTCATTCATGAGCCTCATTAGGTATTTTTCTCGTTGTTGATTTCCTTACAACAATCATATGATGATCATTGTAAATTTTATGATGGAATTGAGTCATGGTTGGAGGAATCTTACATATCTACATCTACCATGAATCATAACTCTACTAAATTTAACTTTTTGAGTGGAAACTTGTTCAAATCAATTCTTCCTATCCTTCATCTCTCATTACTTCATTCTCTGCCATTGGCCTCTAATCAAGATGTGATTGCAGGTTTGGAGTTACTTGATTGGCTTCAGTGGAACTATTATTATACCTAGATTCCTTTTAGGTAGTGTAGATTAGGTTAGAAATAGGATTAGCATAGTCCTCTACTACCTTTCTTCATGCATAGCTTAGATATTTGTTCTTATTTTCATCTGAATATAATAGGTTTAGATTTGTTTTGTTTTCTTCAATTAAGAGCACCAACTATCATAAGATTAATTTGTAGTTAGTGGTGATTTATTTAGTTTAATTTCCTTTTCATCAAAGTTTTCTTCTTTCAATGCAATTCTCTTCATTTTGTTTCACTATTTGTTTTTCTTAATCTTGGTTTTGCTACACCTTCATGAGGAAAGCATGTGCAAGAATTCTTTAAGAATTTCAATTGGAAAATTCACTTGTCTCAACAACATTTACCCTGACATTGATATTTGGGCAACCAATTACCCCAAAATGATGAAATAACATATGTTGGGGAATTCTTTATAGTTTGTCCAATATTGAGACTGGATTGAATGAATTACATCAATTATTCACATCCTTGCTCAAGATTGTGTTTAGCAAAAAAATCATTGAAGTGATTGTGACTCCCTGATAGGAGACATGCTTATCCTCAAGGAGCATGTCATTAAGTTTCAGTTTCCCTCTGATAATTCGATCACAATGATATTTAACCTCACTAATATTGATCAATCAAAGGTATCTCAAGCACACTTTTTCTAGGGTAGAATGGTGATCATCATAGCTATAGTTATTTTTTTCCCAGAAAGAGAAATTCCACAAGAAAAACCAACATTCAAGCTCAATCTTACTTCATCTCATGGAAACTATAATGGGTGATACTCATGGCATGATATTGTACATCCATAAATATTTTGGTTATTGTTTTCAGATTATTGTGGTGAGGATTTTTCATAAATATTTTCCGAAGTTGATCATGGAAATATATATTCAGTTGAATAGAAAGACAAGATTTCAGGAATTCATAGGTCTTAAGAAGGTTGAAATTGATCATGAAACATCATAATTGTGGTTGAATAATCATATTATTATGTAACATAAATTCTAAATATTGAAAAGTGGAAACGAAGAAAAAGTCTCACAAGGCCAAATCAAAGAAATCTGATAGACAACAAAGTGGAATTCTAATTAACCCTTTCCCCCCGAAGCATAAGATTGCACAATTGAACTATAATCCTTCAGAAAATTATAATGAGAGGTGTAATTATTATCCATAACTATAAATGAAACATATATGAATGAAGTAATACGCGTATAAGATTTCACATGGATTGATAGTTTCAAGAGGTTGCAAACTTCTAGCTAGTCGAAATGTGTGAATATCCTCTAAGATGTCAGGAACACTCGATCTATAATTTATGTACCATTCAATTGCATATCCTAATTACATATTATTGATTATCATTTATCTAAAAGGATTTATTTTTCAGCAACAACAATACATTAGACCGACTTTATCTCTAACCCTGAATATGTCATCTCTCCTAATTTAACACTTTTCTTCCAATTATTTCATCATCATATTTTCCCTTCAAAGAATTTTTTTTCTTCAATATGACATCTGATTATATTTCATGGCATACAAACCTCTCACCTTCGTTTTTCATTTCATAGGCAGTGCCTTCACACTAGAAGCAGACACAAATCAACATGCATCTCTTTCCTAGCTCATGAGCGAAATTAGGGTTCTTTGTCTGAAAATGAATTAGAATTATTTGGGGATGTTGTGGCAGTAGTTAAACCATCACTGAGAATAGTGGTTAATCAATGTTCAACCTTTCAAATTGGATGGAAATCATATTCTATGTAATGTAGGAACCATTCACACACTAAGTAGTTGCTAATGTGAAGGGAAAAGTGTTAAAGTCTAAAGGATGAAAACCCAAAAGAGATATCTCTACGTATCCAGGTGTAGAAAATATACAAATAAATCTAAAAATATGGTAGTCATCCCCTATTAGGATAAAAGAAAAATTCCATCGCTTTCCCCATCCACTGAATGCTAAACATGCACTAAATAAGTCGAGAAGGAATGAAAAGGAAAGTTTGACTAGACTAAGGGACATGCAGATATCGTTGTCAGGGCTATGGATGCTCGATGGAAGTGGAGAAATTTCTGTGATGTCGTGGTGACTCCACCAGGGCTATGGACTCTTGTGAGAAGTGGAGCAACACATGCAAGATATTTGTATACAAACCTGGTGAAAATATTTATTTATCCCAAACCTATATCAACCCCAAGATGGAGATATCGACCTGGATCATCGACGTAGTTTAAGGAAATAAAATTCATCACCATTCATCCTCCATATACAATAGAATAGCTCCACTAGACAATATCCAAGCATAACCAGTGAGACCACCATGATGGAATCATTCAGGTAACTATTACATATTATTCCCATAATTTTTTGAACTTAAAATTAGATTTCATGACCCTCTATATTTTATTCTTATCAGTCAGTAAAGACTATAAGATATTCTTCCTTCACCCAGTGTGTCTCCATTTGTTGTGATCCCACAACATCCTCCCAATTTTCTTGTATTAACCTTTATCCAAGACAAGAAATTGGGCCCCTTTTAATTCTTCCAATCAAAACCCTCTCTCTCTCTCTCTCTCTCTCTCTCTCTCTCTCTCTCTTGCAAATAGATATGCCCAAGTTCTTTTCACCCTACCTCTCTTTAGCACTTCTAGTTACTCCTAGGATCACTTATACCTAACGATCCACACTTTGGTGAGTCCCATATTCCTACACTGATACATAGTGCTCCAACGCGTGCATCCTTCTTCCACCTTTTCATTGACATGCCATTGGTTTTTTCGTTAGTTCATCATCTACCTCCCTTTGAACTTGGCTAACATGGTATCGTGCTTCTGCCAAACCTCATTGACTCACACCTTCATTGTCGATGAAATTCTCATGATCAATGTCATCTCACTGATATTGGTCACATCATTATATTCATTGCATGCACCTCTTTCACCAGCTAACTCAATTCTACTCACGCAGTTGCATCACATACCAATGATGCTCTCTTCCTTTTTCTTCATTACATTGATTATTCACGATGTTCACCTACTTTTCCTGACACGCTACCAATTTAAAAGTTTCCCTCTCTTGTCACAAACACATCAATGCAATGATGTCAACCCCTCATTGTCATCAAGGACATCGAGGAAAATCCACTTCCTCTCTCCAATGTTGATCAAGTTAGCGTAGCCCACTTTCACATTCAGGCTTATCTCATCCCCCTCCCAACTCATACCGCTTCTTGTTGCATTCATCAATCAATATCCTTACATTTTCAATGATTAAAATATCCACACCTATCTAGACATTTGGTCATTAATTGTCTATCTCAATTGATTCTCTTCATGTCATAGTCATAATCAAGTTTTAGTATTCCTAGCGGCTTTCTTCACGCACATGGTAATAGCTTGTTTGTTTTTCGTTTCTTTAATTTAAAACTAAATATTCATTGTCGATGCCTCGCATAACATCATATAGGTTAATAATAACA
This sequence comes from Picea glauca, assembly GCA_000966675.3. Lineage (NCBI taxonomy): Eukaryota > Viridiplantae > Streptophyta > Pinopsida > Pinales > Pinaceae > Picea > Picea glauca. The sequence goes on along the minus strand of JZKD02S0092120.1, from coordinate 16,393 downwards.
CCTACATGTCTTGTGTTGTTTCTTAAACACACTTTGGGAGAAATTTGGTCCTTTCAACTCCTATACAATGCTAAGCGCACTGGACGTCAGTTGACATTTTTGGAGTATTTATAACTTTTTTTCTATTAATGCATAACCTCAGTATTAATGGATGGATCAAGAGCCTATATATCACACATGACCTAGCAACTGCTGAAATTAAATTTTAATGAAGAAACAAAGAATGTGAAACCTAAAATTTCATTCAAAAACACCTTTGGGCGCAATTTTTTGGTGTCCTTCAAAGCGAATTTTTCATCCCTAAAAAAATTTAATTTTTCGATTCCTGCCATTACGATTCCAACACAACTGACAGAATCGAAATACAATTTCCGAAAGTGACAAGAAAATTATCTAGGATTTCCTGCTAAGAAAGCCTTGTTAGTTGTGGCCATCATTAGAAATGAATTCACTCAAATTATGGAAAAACATGTTCAACTATATTGATAGAATCATTTCTCTATGTTCTCCATGTTGCAAAAAAATACACCTAAATTGGGCAACGTATCAGGAAGTTATGGGATTTTGAACTGAAGTTCTCATTGTCTCTTGCCAGTTCAACACTTAGATTGTTTTTCAATTTTTCTTTCCCCGGAAGGAAAAGTTCCCTTTGAATCCTCTGAAGCAATTTGGAAGATTTCCCTTCATTTCCTTCGATACATATCATAAGAGTTAATTCAAAATTCTCTAATACGTATCGGAGGAGTTAGCTCAAACTCCTCCAAATAGGTCGAAGGAGTTTGTTCAAACTCCTTCGACATGTGGAGTTAGTTCAAACTCCTCCAAATAGGTTGGAGGAGTTATCTCAAACTCCTTCGAGTTGGTCGAAGGAGTTAGTTCAAACTCCTCCAAACGTGTTAGAGGAGTTAGTTCAAACTCCTCTGAGAAGGTTAGAGGAGTTAGTTCAAACTCCTCTAAGAAGGTTAGAGGAGTTATTTCAAATTAAAACTCCTCCGAACAACTCAAAGGAGTTAGTTGAAAATCGTTCGAGCAGGTTGGAGGAGTTATATCAAGATCCTCTGAGTAGGTCATAGGATTTAGTTCAAACTCCTCTAAACATAAAATAATTTCCTATCGTAAATCGACCATAACGTTTGACTCGGGTGTCTGTTTTGTGACTTCTTTATACCATTGGAAAGGTATATTTGAGCTCTACAACATTATGGTTATGTGATTTGAGAAATTCCTAATAAATGGAACAATTATTCCAGGTCAGAGGAGTTAGTACTAACTCCTCCTAGGAAATTGGAGGAGTTAGTACTAACTCCTCTGAAACATGAAAAACCACCTTTCGTAAAATGACCGTAAATTTTGACTTGGGYTTATGTTTTTTRCATTATTTATACCATTGGAAAGGTATCTTTGATCTATACAACTTCCTAGTTATATRATATGAGACATTCCTAACCTATGGTATACTTATGTTTGTATTAATATTCRACACCTTGTTGACAACCTCTAAGAACACTATAACTCCACCATGAGTAGAGGAACATAGAATCGAACTCGTGGAAGTTTATMAATGATACTTTAATTATTTTATGCCCCATTTATTTTMATTCAAATGATTATTATTTATATTTTATTTGTACTTACTCTCATCTATTGTATTTTGAACGTTTTAAGGTACATAKTGAAGGAGGATTGAGCTAAACATTATCACRATTAGATCTACAACTAAATATGGTGAAGGAGCAATAACGAAAGATGTAGCAGTAATGGAGGAGAAACAAAGAAAATAGSAGGAAAAYGTATGAAGCAACAATCTAGAAACTCCATGAAAATCAGATATCAAACTCAAGACGACGAAGATGCCCCCATACCCAAAGTCAACCTTCATGATGTGCAAGAGACATATGGCTGAAATCCGTGATGACCCATTACTGCTAGGAGAAAAAATTGAAGTTTTGAGGAAACATTGGTCCTGTTTGACCACTTTTGGGACTTCAACAGGATGGTCGAAGATGGAGAACCCAGGCAGAGCTAATATCACGGGATCTCGCTTGTTTTTCGGGCTTGTGGAATGAGCAAAGGGTTTACTAGAGTTTATGTAATGGGTTATGGTATGTCAGCCCATGGATTTACCCATGATTAAGCCTCTTTATAAATGTATAAATAAGTAGTATCTAAGAGATGTAAAAGTAGTTATTGATTTTCTTAGTGCATGACTAGTTGGCTTTGTGCAAGAGTATGTTAAGACTTGCGGAGCTAAGAGAAAGTATTTTGTAGTTTTCTTTGTGCACATACGTTGTATGTAAGACTTTGTTCCTTGAACTGATTTAGGGAAGGAGGATCTAGTGCTCTGTGTTCATATCTCCTGTCCTCGGTGGAGTTGTCTCTATGGATTTGTGCATAGGAGTGACTGACTGTAAAAAGATTGGGGACTAATAAAGAAGAAGAGAAGAAGTTGGTGGATGTATCTCTACACTAGGGTGAACCACATATATCATGTGTCTTGATGTGCTTTGTGTGATGTTGTTTATGTGTTTATCTTCTTAGTGTTGTTGTTACAATGTATGATGAATGGATTTGATGTTGTTTCTTAGTGCTTAATGGTATTAAATATAAATGAATGCTAGATCCAAGATAATTCTATGTGCTAAGTGATTGAAAGTACTTGATATTTATTATTACTACCCTGATCTGTAATAATGGTTTAATATGTGATGTGAATCAGACTCATGGACTAATGCATATTGTTGTCTAAGTTCTCTACTAAGTGTTGTAATCACAAATCTGTATCTCAGCTTGGTTATAGACACTTGAGTCATGTAACTCCCCCTACCTCTGCCTCAGGTGAGAATTCATCTGCTTTGCAGGTGTTGCCAAAAGGGCTAGCAGTATGGTTTTGTTGGTGCATTGTTTAAGCGTTGAACCCTGGGTCTACCCCTGTGCCAACAGTACTATGGATTCCTGCCCATACACTAATCTGAATGGTGTTTTTCCTGTCATATTTTTACATGTAGTTTTGTATACCCATAATACTGCTGGTATCTTCAAATCCCAATCATCCATCTTGACATTATAGATATTTGTTAGAGAATTCTCCAATATCTTATTGAAGGCTTCTATTGCTCCATTTGCTTGAGGATGGTATGGTGTACTCTTTTGATGATAGACTCCAAACTCCTCAATCATAGCCTTGATATTACTTTTGATAAAGTGAGTTCCTTGGTCACTCATCAAAATCCTTGGACATCCAAATGTAGTGATCATGTGCTCAAACAAGAAATGTGTTGTTTTCTCTGCACTACAGTCTTTGATTAGTGCTTCTTCTGCCCATCGTGTTAGGTATTTTTTCACAATAATGATATACATTTTTCCTGACCTCTTTGTTGGTGGGTTAATTGGTCATACAAAGTCTATTTCCAATTTGTAAAATACTTTCAAGGTTACTTGTGGTCTTAGGGGCATCTCATCCCTTTTGTTAGGTTTACCAACCCTCTAACAGAAATCACATCTCTGTAAATAGTCCTTATCATCTCTGTGAATTGTTGGGCACCATAGTCTTGCACGCAATACCTTCTACATAGTAGCGTTTGTTGCATAGTGTCCTCCAACTATTCCCTCATGATCTTCTTCCAAAATTCTAGGTCTTTCATGTTCTAGTACACATCTTCTCAAAATGTTGTATGTGCACATTTTTTATAAGTGTCTTGCAATCAATTGATAGTCTATAGCTATGACTACCAATTTTTTCTTCTACACAGTGTTAATATCTTGTGGTGAAATCCATGTACTCAAGTATTCAATAATGTCAGCAAAATATTCATTAGTGACTTGGACTAAAAATAATTATGCATCAGGGAAGTTGTCTTAAAATCAAATTCCTGAAATAGAAGTAATTGTCTAAAAATCCTCCCCCCCAACACTGGCTTGTTGACTAGGTATTTGAGGGTTGAATGATCTGTAAACATATTAAATTTTTTTCCCAGTAAGTAATGTCTGAACTTCTAAAATGCATAGACCATAGCTAGGCCTTCTGTTTATGTAGTGTTGTAGTTCTACTCTGATTCAAACATTTTTTTGCTTGCAAATGTTGGGTATTTGTTATATTCTTTGCATGAGTAGTAGTATTTGTTTCACGTCAGGCGTGCAGAGGGGTGAAAGGGGGAAAATTCTCCTTGCACTGGGGTTCAGTGGCAATGCCCCCGAGAAAAAAATTATTCCTTGGGAAACATGTCACATATTTAGGTGTCTTTTCGACACATGGTTTCTTTGTCAATGGTTTTATATTTCTAGTTAAGGAATTAGTGTTGTTGACTTATCCAGGTCATTGGGTTAGGGTTTTGGATTCCATTGGCTCCTATATGTATTTTTTATTGTAAACAATGTAATACTATGAATGAATATAGAATATGTTGGTTTTCCCGGTTTGGGTTTCCAGGGGAATAATCTTTGTGTAATGTTTGTATTTTACATTGTATCTTTTCTATTCTTTTATTGAATGTTAAGCCCTAATATTGGCTCATTACCACTTAATTGGGGCATATTAGATTAGTAATGTTATTTTATTTATGTCATATTTAGGCCATTAGTTGTAATTTAGATTATTAATGTTATTTTATTTATGTCGTCTTTAGGCCATTAAACCTCCTAGTCTCCTATATATACCAAGGAGACATTTTCATTTTGAATGATCTTGGACTTGAACATTTAAGTGGGGTAAAAGGAGGTTGCCCCCTCGAAGAG
>JZKD02S0092109.1:8955-24930 GCA_000966675.3 Picea glauca | reverse complement strand
GGCACATTAGCCTTGATTCCTTGAGTTAACTCCTCACTACTTTCTGTTTAGTCAGTTAATTGAAGACTAGTTGACTAGTTAACTCAACTAGGTGGCAGTTCACTCTCGTAACTGCTTGAGAGACTAGAATAGGTGGCAATTCACTCCTGTAACTGCTAGTGTGTCTCTAGATCACTCTAGACCACCACTATGGTGACTTGGTTCACTTCAAGTCGAACTCATTGAGTTATATAGAGTATATCATGTGTAAATTATTCATTATTCACAACGATTAATGAGAATTCTTTCCATTCTTTCTCTCCTTCTTCTTCTTTTTCCAATTCTCTCTACAAATGTGTGTATCATTGTTTAGCTAAATCTATTCTGTGCAGGTCAACACATTTACACTCCCCCTGTCTGCCAGTTTCCTTGTGTTTTCAATTCTTCCTCTATATACAAACTCCCCCCTTTGTCATCAATGGAAAATATATGTTCCCTCTAAGCTTGTTTTTCCCTTCACCAAAGAAATGAGAAGTATATCACTCCCAATTTATGTTCCAAACACTTTTATTCTTTGACTTCATCGAGTACGCATACATCACTTGAGGTTCTATTTGCATTTTCCACTAATATTCTTGAAGTTGTTTTCCTTATCTCACATCCTTTATAATGAAATGTGAGGATGTATCCTTGATCACACATTTGAATGACACTTAGAATATTGTTCTTTAACCCTTTAACATAAAGGGCACTCTTTTCCTTAGTCTTTCTATTATCAAGACTAACAGAACCTTTTCCAACTATCCTTGCAGATCCATTATCTCCAAAAGCCCTACCACTTTTTTCTTCCTTCAAGATGATAAACTTGGTATGGTCCCCTATAATGTTGTTTGAGCATCCACTTTCAATGTTTCACTGGTTCCCTTCATTTTAAACATAAAGTGCAAGTCTGCATTCTTCCTTCTTTTGTTATTCTTGATTCCTTTTCCACACCTTTGTGTATTATTCTTTATGTTTGGCAAGAACATATTCTTCCTTATTTATTATCCTTCTTCTATAGTCACTTGCTATGTGACCATATTTATTTCACTTATTACGTTAAACATTGTAATCAATTAAGGGAGCAAATGAATTGCACTTTCCATCAACAAACCCATGAGAACTTCTAGGTTTTTTGCTCACATAATCATTCTCTGTGGTTTTATAAGAACTTGTGTTTATATCTCTCACATGATCACTTCCTGCAAAATATTTACAATCTATTTCTTTATTACCAAATTTATTGCAATAAAAGAAATAGCCAAAAAATATATTTTGGTATCAGTTTCTAACATGTCTTCTTTGTGGAACAACTCTTCTGAACCCATTCTTGTAGGAAGAATCAGATTTATGTTGGTCGTCATTTCCTTTCTTGTTGATGCTTTCATTTTTTAGGAGCCTCTGAGAATATTGGCATATATTTTAGGTTTTTCTTCATTTTCCTTTTCTGATGGATTTGTGACCTTAATGCTTTCATATTCCTCGAGGGTCTTTTGTTTTTCATTGTATCCAAGAATTGTCTTGATAAATGGTAACCTTTGGAAATTGAGAATATTATATAATATTTTAGTACTCTTTCCAAACTTCAAGTTTATGTTCAATTTATCAATTATTTTCTCTAGTTACTTTCTTAAGGAAACTATTTCAACTCCTATATTCTTGCAATTTTATTCCTTTTCTTTCAGTTGAATTCTCACCACTTATTCTATCATTTTTTCCTCTTCTAGTTGAGTCTTCAGGATGATAATTGTCTTCTCTATTTCTTTAATATCATGATCCTCCTCTTCAAATTTCCACATTTTCTCTTTTTTATTTCTATTATTTTTTTTAAGTCTGTCTATTTATTCTAAGGAATTAATGAGTTATGCTTCAAGATTCATTTCCCCATCAATGTATTCTTCTTATTCTTCTTCTGATTTTTATATCTTATTTTCTTCACTTTATTCATCGGTAGAAGTTTTATCCATGGCCATGAACAAGAATTCCTCTTTGTCGATATAAAAAACATACCCATCACTTTCTTCAAGCGAGCTACTATCCTCTCTAGAGTAAAAAATCATCTTATTAGTATATTTTCCTCTTTTGTGTCTATAAGATTTTCTTCTATTGATATGTTCTTCTTTGAATTTATTGTCCTCATCATCATTATCTTCACTTTTTTCATATGGACGCTTAGCAACAAAATTCCCTACTCTACCAGAATTAAAACATATGAAGGGTAGCTTACCTTTGTGTTTGCCAGGTTCTCTTTTTAGATTTATCACAAATTATACTTCTTCTATATTTGATTCATGGATAGAAAAATCACAGAATTTGTTTCCTTTTGTCTTCTTTGATTCTTTGAAAGTTGCTTCCTTTTGTGTTGGATTTTTTTTTCCTGTCCTCATATCACATGCAGTGAGAATCCCATGCAACTCATCCATCATTAGTTTCTCCAGATCCTTCATTTCTTCAATGGAACAAGCCTTGGAATTAAATATCAAGTAGAGAGACCTGATCACTTTTGCACAATATTTGATTCTTCAACCTTCTCACCAAGTCCTCTAATGGCGCTAACAATTTCATCCATTCAAAGGAAATATGGTTCAATATTTTCTTCATATTCCCTTTTCAAGCTCTTAGACTGTCTTCTATGAGTTTGGAGTGTTTCCTTCTTCACCTTGTCATCACCTTCATAGATGTTTTGAGGTTTTTCCTGAATATATTTTTCCAATTTACATTACATCACCTTCACAAATTATGATTTTGATAGACCACTCAATATAACATTCATGGATTTTTCATTATGTTCACTAGGCTTCTTCCCGACCACATTTTATGGTGGGGTTTTTTGGGCTACATAACCATTCACTATTGATTTCCAATATCAAACCCAAGATCCATTAGATAATTCTTCATCTTTACACTCTAGAATGCATAGTTTGTTCTTTCAAGCAATGGACCCTTGTTTGTGAATAAGCCTTCTTGAGTAGCCATCTATGATCCTAAGATCTACCTTCTAGTAGTTAGACTGTTTTTGAAGGAAACTGTTATGAAACCAATTGTTGAGATAATTATTATATTGATAGGGGGTGAATCAGTATATGACACTTTTTACTTTATTTGACCATTCATTAGCTGAGAAATAATAACCACATATAAACTCAAATCACAATGCACATAGTTTAACATGGAAACCCTTGAGGGAGAAAAACACAAAAACTTATCTTTATAAATGTTTGTAGGAACCAAACTATTGTTACAAATATTTTAGGCACCAACCTACTGGAGACACCAATATCCTTAGTTGAGCACCAATTTATCAAGATGTAGGTACCAACCTACTCGAGACACCAATATCCTCAATTGAGCACCACCTTAGCAAGATATGTGTAGACATTAATCCAAGATATTCATACACATAATACTTCTAACTTTACTAGCATGCTTCATTCCATAGACAATCCTTGAAACCTTAATCACATGTATCATTCATGTCATAGTGGGCCTCATGTTAGTAAAAGAGAGGATCGTAGAGAAATAACATAAAACAAATGCATAATTAAAACACCGAAGATACATAATACAATAGAGACACAAATATACATGATTCACACAATATGGGCTATGTCCACTATAGAAATTCCCAACCCTTTATTATTATCCAAAAAATGAATGGATACAACATACAACACACTCATTGTAACTTCCTCTTTCTTCTCACAGTCTCCTCTTTCAGTCACAATACAATTTAAAAAAACTATACAATCGCAATACAATACCTTCATATAGAAAATAGCGTTTCCTTCTAGGGTAAAAACCCTAACATAACTTATACTATCATATCCACAACCTAATCATGAATGTTTCACATTCACTATGAAATTACAATATTTTACAAGGCAATTTTCCCAAAAATCTCTCTTCGGAGGCGTTGCCCCCATACCCCCACTAGGGGGGGAGAGGGGGGGTGAATGTGGGGTGGATATATTCCTCACACCACCACGTTAAGAACTAGAATACAAACATGGATGAAACAAAGACATCTGAATCAGGAAGATAATTAGGATCCACAACCAACACCTCATACATTCATTTATAGAAACATTCATTGATGAAAAGATCAACTAAAGACAACATAAAAATCTCAAAATAGTTCACAAAACAACATTATATACCTCCATTCCTTCATAGTTTCCCTTGAGAAAAAGAAAGACTTCAAGAAAATCCCTTAGACTTCTCTTGTACACCAAAAGACACCCCAACACCTTTAGCACACCTGAGATCACTTCTGCACACCTCAAACTTGATATATTTCGTGGCTACACTACAAATGTTCACATATATCATGTATTTATAATAATTATGTATGCACTTCTAGATTCAACCTGTAAAGACTGGTTGAGCCGACCTTAATTGTTTGGCTGGGTATTTGGATGGAAAAATTCATATCTCCTCATTCCTAGAGAGTTAGAGGGAATTTCATATACCGATGGAAAGGTATCAGAATAATATTTTCAACCATATAACTTGTTCTTGAATTTTATCTAGGTATGTAGGGTAAAATGCATTTCAAATATAGGGTATTGAAACTAACCAAAAATAATACTTTCAACAATTTCCATATTGCAATCTTTATCTTAGACATTTGTAGCCCTGTAATATTTATATTGGACATCTGGCTTCTCCTGTCTTTGAAATCAATGAAAACAATATTTCCAATAGTAGGAATATCTTTGAATAAGGATAAACTATTTTTATGAACATAGCCTCAATATTGATTCGTGGAAATGATCCATTATGTTGATTTCCCTTTTGAATTTAATGGAATTAGTTAGCTACCTCAGCCTGCATATATTTTTTCGACACATCACAAGTTTATGAGCTCCCATATTGATAATTTAATGTTCATAAATTTAAGAATCAAATTGACCAACAAATATCCATGACCGACCATCGAAGAGGAAGACTGCCAATGTAATCTTGCAATGAAGAATTCATAATATGCACAAGAACTAGATCGCGAGGTCTAGTAAATGGAGGGTTGAATGGTCTAAAATATAATTCAACTTCAAGATGAGTGAATATATTAAATTCTAGTATAGAAGTGTTCAGATCCAAAAGATTTGTCTCTACTAACTTGGAAGAACCTATTGGGTCAAAAGGACTATCTCTATCCAATCGATGTCTTTGAGGAGGTGGTGGAGGATCCACCCTTTCTCATGAAATACCTTAGATCCCTCGAGACAAATGGAATGATTGGTTTACCACTTTAAATAAATTATCAAAGTAGCTACAAACAAAATCCCTAAAGATGACTAAGAATTGAGAGCATACCACTAAAAATTCCTAAAAGATAAAAACACAAGAAAATAGAGGAATAGGGACCTTCTGGAAACCGACACGAGTTGATTAAGTCCCAAGACCAATGAATAAAAGAGTGAGAAGTAGTTACCTTGACCTCCATGTAAAAACCCTTCCTGGTCCAAGTAAACCATGAAAACATGGGGTACCCTCTAGGGGTATTGGAATAATGATGACAAAAAGCCTCAACTACCACATGAATCCCCTTTCAATAACCTCTATGATACTTAGGAATAGAAACGAATGATACCAACTAGAAGTTAGTTTTCAGGGGGGGAATTGATAGTCAATATCATACATATGGGAAGGGTAGCTAAGCATGGACCTCCAAAATCACTGGAACTATAGAGGACCAAGTGGTACTTAAGGAACCCCCATATAAGAAACAATATGTAGAGGTTTGGACAAGTATTTGAGGGGTAATCTCCACAACTCACCCTCATGCAATATCATTTTTATCTCCTATGTTAGAGGGGTTTGTTATCCACACATGTATGACAATTTGATTTTTAACACTCCCTGGTTAGACTCCTATGTTCATCTAAACAGGCCTGGATATTTTACTCTCCAACCCATTCCAAGGCCTTAGCCTAGACTAGTTGTTGAACCCTAGAAACAAAAATTCTAGTAAATTTTAGTTTAACATTTATTTTATTGGTTGTTGTTAGTCAATATGAATGATCATGAAACTAATGGTGTTTTGTGACTCTTGTAGAAAAAGAATCACTATAAGAACATTGTCGTTTTCAAAACAAAGCTTATTCTTTAAATGAAAATGAGTGTTACATGAACACTTCAAATGATTTTTTTTCAAATGTTTTCAATGCAACTATTTTCTTTCCATATATGCAATGCAATTCTTTTCTTTTCACGGAAACATGCAATGCAACTTTTGAAAAAATCACAACTTTCACTTTCTCTTTTTAAAAATGAACACTAATACTAACAAGAACAAAGTAACCCTAAATGTATAAAAGTGCAACTAAATTTTATGAAAACGCAAGAATAAGAGAATTATGCTACATATAAGACCTTTATCTGGTTTTTTTTTTTTNTCTAACCATGCTGGAGCCATCACTGAATCAATTCAATGTCTTTAAATTATCCTTCCATTTGCACTCTCCAATTGTTTAAAAAATCTATGATATGTGCAGATTTAATTTAATGTTTTTTTTTAAGTTTTAAGTACCAGGATCATATTCTTAAGGAATGTTACATCGGTAATGGATCGAGCGAGATCCAATACCATAGGCGTTCAACGATTTTGTCAATTTTCTCCTTTGCGTCTATTATGGCGGTTCCACATAGAATTGAACGTGATGTTTCTATAATATTAATCAAAACACGAAACCATTGCTTTGTCAATGATGGGTAGCCTCCCGAAATTCAGTCCTTACAAACGATTTGAATTTTCTATACTAGTTGACAGTCAAGGACGAAACCATTGCTTACGTAATGGTGTGAAGCCTCCCCAAATTCAGAGTCCTTTCAATTGATTTGAATTCAGAGATGAGGCTGCTAACACGAAATCAGTCTGGACAGTTTGTTTTTACTTGCCAATATGCACAGAACATGATGGAATATGGATTGGGCAAGGGGGTTAAAATTCAACGGAGGGAGAAAACTACAGCTTACGTAAACAAAATAATTGCAAGGAAGGCATTTTATGTGGTAGAGCTCTCGACCATAAGTCAATTTGCCCATCTGTGAAGAGGAGGGGTGACAACGATCCGCTAAATCTGCGCTACGTTCTCTCCACAACGATAAAAACAAATAACAAAAAGTGGGGTTTAGATTCTTTGGCAAGAACAATTTCGACTCGTGGTCGTCGATCAGAAGAATACTATCGATGTGGAGCAGGTATATACTGTAGGTAGATCCCCGTGGGCCTGAAAACTTTGAAATTTTGTTCAGGTTGGACCCATCCCATACTTGTCCTCTTCGTGTGACGCATTCATCCTGCTTAGATTTTTTTTTTTTAATTAAAAACACTTACAATTTCCCACAAACTTTTCCAAAAATGAGCTCTCTAAAGATTTGGATTCAAATAATCTTATTTTCAATTTATTAGCTGGGAGGCCGAACATGGACGGTAATGCTGCGAAGGCGAGCCTCAACAACTGCAAGTTTAAGCGCTGCAAACACCAACCTTCCGTCACCAGCTTCCAGTCTCAGCGCACTCATCACAGCATTTAATGCTCAGGGTCTTTCTACCAAGGACGGCGTCGCAGTCTGAGGTATAATATTACGTATGTAGCCACATTCTTCAACCTCTCGTACTGATCCAAAGGTATCATATGTTACGAAATTTGTCAAAGAATTGTTTTCCAGTTTGATGGAATTTTGGTTATCATATTTGATGGCTATTGATAATTTTTTTTCTTTCCACATCTTCGAGAATCCTCCTCAATCAAATTGCATGGGTGATATTGCATAAACCTTTGTATCCAGATTCAATGGATGACAAGAAAATAGTTGGTTTCTGCTTTATGCTACATGACAGGATCCTGAATCCTATTCTGAATGCATAGCGTGTAATTGACTTCCTGTTATCAAGATTTCCAACCCAATCTAAATTTGAATAACCTATCAATTCAAAATTAAAATCATTAGTATCTTTCAATTATCTAAGGATTCTTTTGGTTCTTCCAAATGAGTGTGACTAGGCTTATCCATGAATTGAGTAAGTATAGTGACTAGATATGCAATATCTCCCCAGTTGTAGTGAGATAATTCAATTGTTGATAAAAAGTATCATTCATTTCTTTTGTTTTATCATCTTTGTTGATATTAATATTTCATTCTAATGGAGTAGACACTTATTTACATTCACTCATATTAAACATTTTAATTAACTCCATTGTGTACTTGCTTTGTGTGATTAGTGTCTTACCATCTCCTCTCCATGATACCTCAAGGCCTAATCAATAATGTAAGTGACCAAGGTATTTCATCTCAAGCTTATGTGATAACAATCTTTTGATTTCTTCAATCAATTCATTAGCATTTCATGTTATGATAAGATCATAAACATATAAATAAATAAAATCAACATGACCATTTCCATCCTTCTTGATAGAATGATTTGGATCATCTTTACTTTTAATAAAACCTTGCTAAAAGAAGAAAGTATAAATTTTCATATAAGACAAGATGCTAGTAACCCTTCTTTACAAAACCCTATGGTTGCACAAGATAAACCTCTTTTTTTAATTCTCCTTTTAGAAAAGATGGCTTAACATCCAAGTGATGTAGTTTCCAATTATGATTAGTATCCATTGCAATCATTAATCCAATGCTATTCATTTTAGTTGTAGGTGAAAAAGTGTCCTTATAATCAATTCCTCCATTTTGTGAATAATCCTTTGCAACCAATCTAGCTTTATACTTGTCTATACTACTATCAACATTAAAATTAGACTTGAACAACCATTTTGATCCTATAGCAACTTTATTCTTAGAAAGTTGTTAATTCTCATGTTTCATTTTTTAGATAGAATCATATTCTTCTTTCATGGCGTCCATCCATACATTATGGTCTTTATCTTTCTCAAACTTTAAAGGATCCATTACATTCATAAATTGAGTCGTTAATGCATAATCTTTATACCTTATAGATGTATGTGTTTGTCGTATTGATCTCCTTAACCTCTTATTATTCTTCGTGGAGTTCCTTCATATATTCTTCTTCTTTGATACTTTCATCATAGTAGTTAGGAAGATGCCATACACCATAACTATCCTCTTTTTGACATCGATTTGCATGTTCATGAAATAATACATCTCTTCTTGCAAAAACCTTATGAGTGTTGGGTTCATACATTTTATATTCTTTGTGATGAGTACAATAACCAATAAAAATGCATTGTATTGCCTTGACATCAAGATTTCTCCTATCTTCTTTAGAAACATGATAAAAGGCTTTGATCCCAAAAGTTCTTACATGACTTACTACTGGTTTATAGCCATAAAGGGCTTCAAAAGGATTTTTATGCTATAAACTATTTGTAGTAGTTCATTTTTCAAATACACAACAATACTGATTGCTTCAGCCCAAAAACCAAAGTATTAAAACATTTACCTTTAATCATGCTCCAAGCACATTCTATCAAGGTTCTATTGTTCCTCTCATGTTGAGGAGTATGTGGAACTACAAATTGTTGTTGAATCCCATTGTTTTTGAAGTTTTTGATGAATTCCCCTCATGTATATTCTTCTCCTTGATCTGATCAAAGAATGTTGATGTACCTTCCTATTTTCTTTTCAACCAAATTCTTAAATTCTTTGAAATATTCGAACATGTCACTTTTATTTATGATAAAATAGACCCAAGTGTATCTAGTTCTATCATCAATAAATATAAGGAAATAATATGCTCCAATAAGAGACATTTTTTGCATGGGACCACACACATTTGTATGCACCAACTCAAGAATTTCTCATTTCCTTTGAGTTGTATGTATAGGAAACTCTTCCCTATTTTGTTTACCTAGTGCACACCCCTCACATGCAATAGGTTCATTCTTAAGATTTGTAAGACCTTCCACCATGTTTTTCTTCTAAAGTAACATCAAATCATTATGATTAAGATGAACACACCTTTGATTCCATAATTATTCTTGTGACATAGTTTTGGATACCAATGCTTGATGCTTGATGGTTCTTTCTTGTGACATCAATCTTGCACAATTCTCCAACTCTAAGTACTATTTCTACAAATTTGTATTGATCTTATAGGTCTTTCACAAAACATTTTCACTTACAAAATTCAACTTTTAAATCTTGATCTACAATAGTGGAAAATGAAATTAAATTCTTGTTTATTCCTAGAACATACATTACATTTTGGATTTATTTCTCCTTACCATTAGGTAAAATCAAGCATATATATTCATAACCTTTTATTTGATGTGATCTATCATATCCTAGATAGATATTAGAACCATTATTGGTCTCATGATAAGTCTCAAACCAATCCCTATTGCATGGCATATGAATTGAAGCACCAAAATATATGAACCATGATTTAGAATAATAAGCCTATGTCAATGAAGAAACATATGAAATAAAGAACTTGGGTTTTTTAAAATCATCTCTTACTGTGACATCTTTATCCACAAAATTTATTGTATGCCGTATATTTTTGGACTCATCAAATTGCATCTTCCTACAATCATTAAAAAAGTGACCAAACTTACCATAATAGAACCATCCATCATTCGTCTTTTCATTGATATCTCTTCTTGGTGGTTCCATGCCTTATTGTGATTTTTCTATATTGTTCCTCTCTCATGGATTTCCTTTGTATGGTTGTTTCCCTATAGCTACCAATGCCAAATTTGAGGGAACTGAAATTAATATTATTTTTACATTCTTCCTCTTGCAAAATCATATCTATCAAGTTATCAAAAGCAAGTTCTTTCTCTCTAATTGGGAGACCCATAATAACCATTTGATATTCATCTAAAAATTCATTCAAAATTATTGTCACAAGCTTTGTTCTTGAAATATTCTCGCCAATATCACCAAGCTTATCTTTAATCTCTTTAATTCTAGAAAGAAAAATATGTATGTTTTCATTTTCCTCCATATTAATTGAAAGAAGTTTACTATTTAAAAAAAACACTCCATTTGTATTAGCTATTTCATAAAAACCTTTAAGTATGTCCCAAGTGTCCTTAGATGTATTAAATTGTGTGATGTGAGGAATAATGTTTTCCTTGACAAACATTCTCAATAGTACATTTTCCTTGGACTCTCTTTTCTCCCAATCCATTGTGTTTGTGGGGGNTCTAACCATGCTGGAGCCATCACTGAATCAATTCAATGTCTTTAAATTATCCTTCCATTTGCACTCTCCAATTGTTTAAAAAATCTATGATATGTGCAGATTTAATTTAATGTTTTTTTTTAAGTTTTAAGTACCAGGATCATATTCTTAAGGAATGTTACATCGGTAATGGATCGAGCGAGATCCAATACCATAGGCGTTCAACGATTTTGTCAATTTTCTCCTTTGCGTCTATTATGGCGGTTCCACATAGAATTGAACGTGATGTTTCTATAATATTAATCAAAACACGAAACCATTGCTTTGTCAATGATGGGTAGCCTCCCGAAATTCAGTCCTTACAAACGATTTGAATTTTCTATACTAGTTGACAGTCAAGGACGAAACCATTGCTTACGTAATGGTGTGAAGCCTCCCCAAATTCAGAGTCCTTTCAATTGATTTGAATTCAGAGATGAGGCTGCTAACACGAAATCAGTCTGGACAGTTTGTTTTTACTTGCCAATATGCACAGAACATGATGGAATATGGATTGGGCAAGGGGGTTAAAATTCAACGGAGGGAGAAAACTACAGCTTACGTAAACAAAATAATTGCAAGGAAGGCATTTTATGTGGTAGAGCTCTCGACCATAAGTCAATTTGCCCATCTGTGAAGAGGAGGGGTGACAACGATCCGCTAAATCTGCGCTACGTTCTCTCCACAACGATAAAAACAAATAACAAAAAGTGGGGTTTAGATTCTTTGGCAAGAACAATTTCGACTCGTGGTCGTCGATCAGAAGAATACTATCGATGTGGAGCAGGTATATACTGTAGGTAGATCCCCGTGGGCCTGAAAACTTTGAAATTTTGTTCAGGTTGGACCCATCCCATACTTGTCCTCTTTGTGTGACGCATTCATCCTGCTTAGATTTTTTTTTTTAATTAAAAACACTTACAATTTCCCACAAATTTTTCCAAAAATGAGCTCTCTAAAGATTTGGATTCAAATTATCTTATTTTCAATTTATTAGCTGGGAGGCCGAACATGGACGGTAATGCTGCGAAGGCGAGCCTCAACAACTGCAAGTTTAAAAGCTGCAAACACCAACCTTCCGTCACCAGCTTCCAGTCTCAGCGCACTCATAAGAGCATTTAAAGCTCATGGTCTTTCTACCAAGGACAGCGTCGCAGTCTGAGGTATAATATTACGTATGTAGCCACATTCTTCAACCTCTCGTACTGATCCAAAGGTTTCATAGGTTACGAAATTTGTTAAAGAATTGTTTTCTAGTTTGATGGAACTTTGGTTATCATATTTGATGGCTATTATACTTTTTTTTCTTCCCACATCCTCAAGAATCCTTCTCAATCAAATTGCCTCATGAGTGATATTGCATAAACCTTTGTATCCAGATTCAATGAATGACAAGAAAATAGTTGGTTTCTTCTTTATGTCCATCCTCAAGAATCCTTCTCAATCAAATTGCCTCATGAGTGATATTGCATAAACCTTTGTATCCAGATTCAATGAATGACAAGAAAATAGTTGGTTTCTTCTTTATGCTACATGACAGGATCTTGAATCCTATTTTGAATGCATAGCTTGTGATTGACTTCCTGTTATCAAGATTTCCAACCCAATCTAAATTTGAATAACCTATCAATTCAACATTAAAATCATTAGTATCTTTTAAATATTAAGGATTCTTTTGGTTCTTTCAAATGAGTGTGACTAGGCTTATCCATGAATTGAGTAAGTATAGTGACTAGATATGCAATATCTTCAATTGTTGATAAAAGGTATCATTCATTTCTTTTGTTTTATCATCTTTGTTGATATTAATATTTCGTTCTAATGGAGTATACACTTATTTACATTCATTCATATTAAACATTTTAATTAACTCCATTGTGTACTTGCTTTGTGTGATTAGTGTTTTACCATCTCCTCTCCATGATATCTCAAGGCCTAATCAATAATGCAAATGACCAAGGTATTTCATCTCAAGCTTATGTGATAACAATCTTTTGATTTCTTCAATCAATTCATTAGCATTTCATGTTATGATAAGATCATAAACATATAAATAAATAAAATCAACATGACCATTTCCATCCTTCTTGATAGAATGATTTGGATCATCTTTACTTTTAATAAAACCTTGCTAAAAGAAGAAAGTATAAATTTTCATATAAGACAAGATGCTAGTAACCCTTCTTTACAAAACCCTATGGTTGCACAAGATAAACCTCTTTTTTTAATTCTCCTTTTAGAAAAGATGGCTTAACATCCAAGTGATGTAGTTTCCAATTATGATTAGTATCCATTGCAATCATTAATCCAATGCTATTCATTTTAGTTGTAGGTGAAAAAGTGTCCTTATAATCAATTCCTCCATTTTGTGAATAATCCTTTGCAACCAATCTAGCTTTATACTTGTCTATACTACTATCAACATTAAAATTAGACTTGAACAACCATTTTGATCCTATAGCAACTTTATTCTTAGAAAGTTGTTAATTCTCATGTTTCATTTTTTAGATAGAATCATATTCTTCTTTCATGGCGTCCATCCATACATTATGGTCTTTATCTTTCTCAAACTTTAAAGGATCCATTACATTCATAAATTGAGTCGTTAATGCATAATCTTTATACCTTATAGATGTATGTGTTTGTCGTATTGATCTCCTTAACCTCTTATTATTCTTCGTGGAGTTCCTTCATATATTCTTCTTCTTTGATACTTTCATCATAGTAGTTAGGAAGATGCCATACACCATAACTATCCTCTTTTTGACATCGATTTGCATGTTCATGAAATAATACATCTCTTCTTGCAAAAACCTTATGAGTGTTGGGTTCATACATTTTATATTCTTTGTGATGAGTACAATAACCAATAAAAATGCATTGTATTGCCTTGACATCAAGATTTCTCCTATCTTCTTTAGAAACATGATAAAAGGCTTTGATCCCAAAAGTTCTTACATGACTTACTACTGGTTTATAGCCATAAAGGGCTTCAAAAGGATTTTTATGCTATAAACTATTTGTAGTAGTTCATTTTTCAAATACACAACAATACTGATTGCTTCAGCCCAAAAACCAAAGTATTAAAACATTTACCTTTAATCATGCTCCAAGCACATTCTATCAAGGTTCTATTGTTCCTCTCATGTTGAGGAGTATGTGGAACTACAAATTGTTGTTGAATCCCATTGTTTTTGAAGTTTTTGATGAATTCCCCTCATGTATATTCTTCTCCTTGATCTGATCAAAGAATGTTGATGTACCTTCCTATTTTCTTTTCAACCAAATTCTTAAATTCTTTGAAATATTCGAACATGTCACTTTTATTTATGATAAAATAGACCCAAGTGTATCTAGTTCTATCATCAATAAATATAAGGAAATAATATGCTCCAATAAGAGACATTTTTTGCATGGGACCACACACATTTGTATGCACCAACTCAAGAATTTCTCATTTCCTTTGAGTTGTATGTATAGGAAACTCTTCCCTATTTTGTTTACCTAGTGCACACCCCTCACATGCAATAGGTTCATTCTTAAGATTTGTAAGACCTTCCACCATGTTTTTCTTCTAAAGTAACATCAAATCATTATGATTAAGATGAACACACCTTTGATTCCATAATTATTCTTGTGACATAGTTTTGGATACCAATGCTTGATGCTTGATGGTTCTTTCTTGTGACATCAATCTTGCACAATTCTCCAACTCTAAGTACTATTTCTACAAATTTGTATTGATCTTATAGGTCTTTCACAAAACATTTTCACTTACAAAATTCAACTTTTAAATCTTGATCTACAATAGTGGAAAATGAAATTAAATTCTTGTTTATTCCTAGAACATACATTACATTTTGGATTTATTTCTCCTTACCATTAGGTAAAATCAAGCATATATATTCATAACCTTTTATTTGATGTGATCTATCATATCCTAGATAGATATTAGAACCATTATTGGTCTCATGATAAGTCTCAAACCAATCCCTATTGCATGGCATATGAATTGAAGCACCAAAATATATGAACCATGATTTAGAATAATAAGCCTATGTCAATGAAGAAACATATGAAATAAAGAACTTGGGTTTTTTAAAATCATCTCTTACTGTGACATCTTTATCCACAAAATTTATTGTATGCCGTATATTTTTGGACTCATCAAATTGCATCTTCCTACAATCATTAAAAAAGTGACCAAACTTACCATAATAGAACCATCCATCATTCGTCTTTTCATTGATATCTCTTCTTGGTGGTTCCATGCCTTATTGTGATTTTTCTATATTGTTCCTCTCTCATGGATTTCCTTTGTATGGTTGTTTCCCTATAGCTACCAATGCCAAATTTGAGGGAACTGAAATTAATATTATTTTTACATTCTTCCTCTTGCAAAATCATATCTATCAAGTTATCAAAAGCAAGTTCTTTCTCTCTAATTGGGAGACCCATAATAACCATTTGATATTCATCTAAAAATTCATTCAAAATTATTGTCACAAGCTTTGTTCTTGAAATATTCTCGCCAATATCACCAAGCTTATCTTTAATCTCTTTAATTCTAGAAAGAAAAATATGTATGTTTTCATTTTCCTCCATATTAATTGAAAGAAGTTTACTATTTAAAAAAAACACTCCATTTGTATTAGCTATTTCATAAAAACCTTTAAGTATGTCCCAAGTGTCCTTAGATGTATTAAATTGTGTGATGTGAGGAATAATGTTTTCCTTGACAAACATTCTCAATAGTACATTTTCCTTGGACTCTCTTTTCTCCCAATCCATTGTGTTTGTGGGGG
>JZKD02S0092098.1:0-15470 GCA_000966675.3 Picea glauca | reverse complement strand
ATAATCAAACATGTCTATATTTCTAGCAGCTTGTATTTGTGTACCACATCAGCTTATTTAGTTTGTGTTTCTTGATATTATGACTAAATATTCATTGTGAATCCTCGCCTAGCATCATACGGGTTAATCACAACACTTGCAAGTATTGCGTTGGTTCTAAAATGCACTTTGGGAGAAATTTGATCATTTTAGCTCCTAGATAATGATAAGCGCACTAGACGTCAGTTGGAAGTTTTGGAATATTTATAACTTTTTTTTGTTAAGACATAACCTCAATCTCAATGGGTGGATCAGGAGCTTGTACATCACATATGACCCAGTAACTGATGAAATTAAATTTTGGTGAAGCAACAAAAAATGCGGGACACAGACTTTCATTAAAAAATGCCCTTGAGCATAATTTTTTGGCATCCTCCAAAGTGAAATTTTCACCTCCAAAACAGGCTAGATATATGATTTTTGACGTTATAATTCCAACGCAACTGACGAAATCAAATTATGAGGCTCGAAAGTTACAAAAAATATTTCCAAGTATTTTTATCCCAGACTAACCCATCAGTCGTGACACCGACGAAATGGTTGAATAGAATGATGAATTATTTTTCTAAGAACATGTATTCGTGCTCTCCACATTGCAAAAAATGATACCCAAATGAGATATTGTATGAATAAGTTATGAGCTTTCTGCATTAAGACCTCCTTCAATAAGATTACTGGTGGAAAGATTGGTAAGTTAGGTGGAGGGGAGGGCCCATGGCACATGTGCCCCCTTCACGTTATCCCTCTTAAAACATGAGCATAATTTTTTTAAAAGGAAAGAAAATCCTCCAGTCAACATATTTAACATGAATTTGAGTGCATACGAGCCAATTGACGAACTTGATATTAGGTCCTTCAAACACAATCTTAACATGCTTGACATACATTATGACAACTCCATCGATTGTTTGGAGAACTTAATACTAAGTCCTCCAAACACACTCATAACACTTTCTATTAAATCTGTCGACCTCTTCAGAGCACTTAATGTTAACTCTAGCACTGGCCATCGTAGCACTTAACGGTAACTCCAACGCATGTGCAATCGATCAAGGTTTCCTTAGGTTGATTTTTGAATATGGAAACATTGATGTGGATGGGGGTAACTCATGCCCCCCTCCATGTTTTGAACAAGTGTGTATATAAGAGGGAGTAGGGAGGGGGCATAGTCATGCTGCTCCTCCCTCTTTATTTCTGGTCAAACATTATAATCTTTCATGGAGTGGAAAAGAGAAGGGGCGTGGCATTCCACCCCCTTCCCTTCATGATTACTGTTTTTTTATATAGTATTAAACAAATAAGAAATGGCATATAATGAAACATGAAGTGAAATGAAAGGAGTGACCACCACTCATTTTGATAATTTTTAATTATTTTTGTTTTGAAATAATTTATTTTAGAACAAATTGTCCCCCCATCTCATGAACTTATTTAAAACCATTTTTAAACCAAGTACTTTCATAGGAAACCAAGTCAAACATATGATGACTCAATCTCAGTGGGTACATAATGAATGCATGGTGATGATACAGAGACATAGTTTAGACTTAGAATTTGCAACGACAATTTGCCTAGAGAACTTAGATGAATGTGCGCCAACACGATCACTTAGAGAAGTTCTCAAGATAGGCTCCAGTTCGCTTTCAACGATCCTCATAACTCAACTTCCATATTTCACCCAATGAGGTGCATGACTTGGCCTCCCATGCAAATCAGAGGAGTTCGTTCAAACTCATGCAACATGCATCGAAGGAGTTCGTATGAACTCCTCTAGTGTGCATCAGAGGAGTTAGTATTAACTCCTCTGATGGAAAGTTGGAGGAGTTGGTACTAACTTCTCTGATGGAAAATCAAAGGAGTTAGTATTAACTCCTCCAATACATAAAAAACTAGCTTTCATAAAATGGTTATTATTTTCTATGAGGAGATAAGAAAGTATCAAAGGAAGCAACTAAGGACCACACAATAAGCTCACATAAGTGGGTGACTATTTTTAGGTACTTTCATGTTATAGGCTTCGATCTTGAAGGTATCCTTGATGAGTACCCAAGGAGTATAGATTGAACCTTATAAATATTAACATGTTTGGATTGTGCACAATCTTACAAGAGTTTGATTGTTCCTCGAAGGTTAGCATAAATTTCTTTAAAAAAGGAATCTTAGAACATAATGATTGAGGTTGAATTCCCTGCCAATGTCTTTGATGTTGAGCTAAATCAAGTTCATGATAATATAGAATAATTAATTAAACTTGTGAATGAATCTTATGAATGTTTCAAGAAAAAACCACTCAGGGAAGTAGCATTGTTGAATGGTAATTTTTTTCTCTAATTTGTGTGCCATCATGAAAAGAGATGTGTTGTTGCTCCTGCTTTTCAACATCCTTTCTTGGGATATTTTCCAATGGTTACTAAATATTTTGGCATTGCTACTTGTGTTCTAGAGACAACCTTCAACAAAAAATGATTTTGTCCTCTTTCTATCTCTGCAATAGGTTAGTTGATGGCCAAGTTGGGGGTTTACTTTCATGCCAAGTTTGGCCTTGCTTCTGTGCTAATTACAACATGTGGATGCATGCACGCTTGTAGATTTATATTATTATTAAAATAATTTTGTTAGGTTCAATTTATTATTCTTAGCATGGATGTGCATGACAAAGGGTGCCTCATTCAACAATTGCACATTGACTAATCTTGGTTGAGTAATGAGGGTGCATTCAGTAGGAGTTACACTCATATTTCATCTTTGACTCATGGAGGGCCCATTACATTAGAGAGGGGTTATATCCTATTATTGGAATACAGTATGAAACCATTTTAAGGATGGATTTACACTCCTAATTTTGGCATATGAGCATGGTGCATTAGAAGAGAAGTTACACTACTATTTGTGGACCAGATTTGGCAGCAAACTTGTTGTAGATTTTTGACAGAATTATGAAAACAATGAAGTTACACCACTAGCAGGTTATTCTTGGCACAAAACCTCCCCATTCCTAGTAGCAAGAAAATACCCACTTAAGGAGTTACACACTATTATGGGCAGCGACATGAGGGCTCATTATTAGAGTAGATGTAGAAATTTCCAAAATTCAATATTTAATGAAACTTCATAAATTTTACCTCTTTCCTAGAGTTTCCTAGATATAGTCCCTGAGAATTTACATTCTTAGGGATGATATGAAATATAATAAAACAATATAAACAATAGATGATATTTCAGTTCTTAACAACCCTAATCCACTAGGAAATTCAAGAGAAAATATATCAAGCTTATGCCACAAGTTTCAACATTCTAGGGCAATCTTATCATGCATAAAATAGATCTGAAAGTCACTTTATGACAACAATAATTATAGCAGTAAATTATGTACTATTGTCTTCAATATCAATGTTAAACCCTTAATAATTTCAACCTCAACTTATGTCAAATCGACAAGACATATAAATGTTGGAAATTGTTGATATTATGGTAGTTGCGGGAGGTATTAACCTCCATGTGTAACCTTTGACAATACTAGAATATTTTGGGAATCAAGAGAAACCCTAAAACATTGGATAATAACCCCAGGAGACAAGTCAGCCCAAGATACTATTTAATATTGAGTTATTGGCCTCCAAAAAGAGAAGTTGGCCCAGTCAAGTGAGATAGAGCAGTATAAATAGCGGACGCTAGATCTCATTTTCCACTCTCTCTCTCTCTCTCAACTGCATAAGGAATAGTGGTGCACACATTTGGAGAGGGAGTGCATCTGTAGCTGCTTCAACTGGGATTTTGTCTTATGGTTTGGACTTTATCTTGGTTATGGTTTGGACTTTCTACTTGGTTTCTGGTTATTCTTGCTTGGTGTGTTACCCTTGGAGAAAGGTGCGCTAGTCTTGGTTGGCTATTGGTGTGCTACCAAAATTATTCTGTCTTTCAAGGCCATTAAGGTTCTCGGGGGTGGTCTTTGTGCCTATTGTTGGGTGACAATATTTCTATATTGTCTATGGAAAAACGAGCACATCCCTTGGAAATACCAACAATACATATAGAAAGTGGTTCTCCAGTGGTTATTTTCCCACAATTATTTCCCTCAAATGCTTTACAATAAAATAATATTCAGTGCTTTCTATATCCACTTCTTTCTCCAAAAGAGAGAAATCAAATAAATGCTCCTTAGAGGCTGGGCGCTCCACTTAAATAATAAAATATATAATACAAGGGTTTGAATGGTTTTTTGTGCCACTTATCACACTCTTGAAATAGGAAAAACACCCTCTTGAAATAAGATTATTTCTACCAAGTGTCTCAAATTCTTATACCATGTGTCCTTTTCTACTTTTATGCCATGTGTGCTTTTCCATGAATTAGGAAACGTGGCCTCTGGATTAAGTCTAGAAAAGGAATCCACTAAAGTAGGTTGGTCGACCAAAGGAGAAAAGAGCATTGGCGTTGTCAATGAAAGTACATCCAAGAGAAACCAAGATCACAATAAGTCAATGAAATATGTTACATGAAGCATTTCAAATAAAGATGGTCTAGTCGTAGTACAAAGATGGTTTGTTTTAATGCTTGACTCCTATATTAATTAGTGTGTGTTGTTTGTTCTCCTTAGTTGGCCTTAGGATGAGTCTGTGTCTAATGGCATCAGTTTCAGGGTCTTCCAACCAACATCGTGTCCTATTACCCCCACTTGTTGGCATGTGTTATTTCATGAATCTAAACATGCCCCTATAATTCCTAGATAGTATACCAATAGTAATAGAGAATAATAGAATTGTGAAAGAGTAACACTATGGTAATAATTGTGAGCTTACTGTGATACCAACATGATACTAGTAATGAAGTAGAATCATTGTACTAATTAGTGTTACAACTTGATTGGCTGACTGTTTATGTCATTTATGGTGTTATAGGATGTACAAGAAAACATGTATTTTTTAGATCTATCTTCATTGAGTGAGGGAAGTTCAGGTAGAATAAAGAAAAGTGAGACATCTAGTATGTCTAATAGATGAAGATCAACTAGAAGTGAAAAGATCAGAAGAAAATTCCATAGACGCATGGAATTTTTTCTTTCAAAAGGGGGATCATGTTCTTATGATCATGAGAGCATAGAAGACATTGGGATTCCCTTGAGGTACAAACATATAGTGAAATGATGGGTACCCAAGGATCTTTCTGAAATAAACATTGATTTTTGTGTAAACGAAAGGATATACCAGATTGCTCCATCGTCATTACATGGTTTGGGGATATTTTCCATGGATGGCATACAGGTCTGTTATGATGGATTAATTGAATTGATGGAGTATGTCAGACCCTATTATATCTACAAATATTGGATACTAATAGTCTAATATACAAAAAATATGCAAATATATGACTTGGATGCAAATTATATATAACTAAAAGACAATTTTAAAAATAAAGGAGCAACTATCTATATTGACGGAACGCCAAAAATAGCGAGGAATATTCCAGGGTTTATAAACAATACACGACCCGAGACCACAAATAAGAAACCCAATTGCGTATTTGAGGGGCGTGAAGGAAACTGTGTATTCATATGTGAAATAAAATCAATAGCTACAGGGGAAGAGTTATTGGTTGATTACAATTTGAATCGAATAGATAAAGACATTGTTATTATGGGGGAGGTACATATACTAATTTACCCAACTTGTAAGAAATGACTCTTATATTTTATGATTTTCATTATGTTCTTTACAGTGTTAATCCATTTGGAGAGCTTCGGTCTGTTTACTCAATGTGGCCTAGTTTTGTTATCAACAATAACATTCTTCCTTAGATGTCAATAAATAGGGAGGATTTCTCATACATTTGAATTTATTTCTCATGATAATGATCACGGTTCTAATTTTACTGTAATGTGGCAGGTTGGTTGTGGTAAATCAAAAGCGGCCTCAGAACAGGTAAACAAACAACAATTTCTGAATTGCATTTAATGTGCATTTTATTTCTTTGGTGATCTGTTATTTTATTTGTTTACATAACTGAATTATCATTTATTTTGTTGAATATGTAGTCAATGGGCCATGATGTTGATGATGATTCATTCGGTGAAAGGGATTTGTATGAATCCCTCGACCTTGTGGTTTTAATTAAAAAAAAAGATCAATAAATCAAAGAAGGAACTAACTCACTTGTTAGATATTCTAGATCAAACTCTTGAGGTCAAAGAAAAGATTAGAGAAGTTATGAAAAGGCTTAACATATATAGGGTAATAACCATAATTTCAAGTGGTTTTATTTTTTTGTCATAAGATCAATTATGAAAGCTTGATTTTTAACTTTTACATTATCTAAATGAAAAAATGTTTTCTTTCTTATATAGAGATTTCTGGATCCCATTAACCCCGACATGCATGGTGTTGGTAGTAGTGGTGCTGCACAAACGCCATAGGGTCCCAATGCAGACCTTCGTAAACCTGCCAGGACACATATATTTAGATCTCCACCTTCCACACCATTAGGTTGGAGCCACAACACGCACACCCAGGAAGCAACCACACATGTAGGATCTGGAGGTGGTGATGAAGATGAGGCTAATGATTTGACCAACTATATGGTTTCTTTTCCTAAAGCAAGATGTGTGACCAACAAAGTGACCCTTAAGGGAACATTTATGGTCAACGAAGAAGGGCTTCCATTAAATCAAGTTAAAGTCCTAGATAATTTTTAAAATTTTAATTGTTTCATGTTCTCTATGTAGACAAATATAAATCATCTGAATTATTGTTTTTAAATTAATAATCATATAATATTTTTGCNATAATCAAACATGTCTATATTTCTAGCAGCTTGTATTTGTGTACCACATCAGCTTATTTAGTTTGTGTTTCTTGATATTATGACTAAATATTCATTGTGAATCCTCGCCTAGCATCATACGGGTTAATCACAACACTTGCAAGTATTGCGTTGGTTCTAAAATGCACTTTGGGAGAAATTTGATCATTTTAGCTCCTAGATAATGATAAGCGCACTAGACGTCAGTTGGAAGTTTTGGAATATTTATAACTTTTTTTTGTTAAGACATAACCTCAATCTCAATGGGTGGATCAGGAGCTTGTACATCACATATGACCCAGTAACTGATGAAATTAAATTTTGGTGAAGCAACAAAAAATGCGGGACACAGACTTTCATTAAAAAATGCCCTTGAGCATAATTTTTTGGCATCCTCCAAAGTGAAATTTTCACCTCCAAAACAGGCTAGATATATGATTTTTGACGTTATAATTCCAACGCAACTGACGAAATCAAATTATGAGGCTCGAAAGTTACAAAAAATATTTCCAAGTATTTTTATCCCAGACTAACCCATCAGTCGTGACACCGACGAAATGGTTGAATAGAATGATGAATTATTTTTCTAAGAACATGTATTCGTGCTCTCCACATTGCAAAAAATGATACCCAAATGAGATATTGTATGAATAAGTTATGAGCTTTCTGCATTAAGACCTCCTTCAATAAGATTACTGGTGGAAAGATTGGTAAGTTAGGTGGAGGGGAGGGCCCATGGCACATGTGCCCCCTTCACGTTATCCCTCTTAAAACATGAGCATAATTTTTTTAAAAGGAAAGAAAATCCTCCAGTCAACATATTTAACATGAATTTGAGTGCATACGAGCCAATTGACGAACTTGATATTAGGTCCTTCAAACACAATCTTAACATGCTTGACATACATTATGACAACTCCATCGATTGTTTGGAGAACTTAATACTAAGTCCTCCAAACACACTCATAACACTTTCTATTAAATCTGTCGACCTCTTCAGAGCACTTAATGTTAACTCTAGCACTGGCCATCGTAGCACTTAACGGTAACTCCAACGCATGTGCAATCGATCAAGGTTTCCTTAGGTTGATTTTTGAATATGGAAACATTGATGTGGATGGGGGTAACTCATGCCCCCCTCCATGTTTTGAACAAGTGTGTATATAAGAGGGAGTAGGGAGGGGGCATAGTCATGCTGCTCCTCCCTCTTTATTTCTGGTCAAACATTATAATCTTTCATGGAGTGGAAAAGAGAAGGGGCGTGGCATTCCACCCCCTTCCCTTCATGATTACTGTTTTTTTATATAGTATTAAACAAATAAGAAATGGCATATAATGAAACATGAAGTGAAATGAAAGGAGTGACCACCACTCATTTTGATAATTTTTAATTATTTTTGTTTTGAAATAATTTATTTTAGAACAAATTGTCCCCCCATCTCATGAACTTATTTAAAACCATTTTTAAACCAAGTACTTTCATAGGAAACCAAGTCAAACATATGATGACTCAATCTCAGTGGGTACATAATGAATGCATGGTGATGATACAGAGACATAGTTTAGACTTAGAATTTGCAACGACAATTTGCCTAGAGAACTTAGATGAATGTGCGCCAACACGATCACTTAGAGAAGTTCTCAAGATAGGCTCCAGTTCGCTTTCAACGATCCTCATAACTCAACTTCCATATTTCACCCAATGAGGTGCATGACTTGGCCTCCCATGCAAATCAGAGGAGTTCGTTCAAACTCATGCAACATGCATCGAAGGAGTTCGTATGAACTCCTCTAGTGTGCATCAGAGGAGTTAGTATTAACTCCTCTGATGGAAAGTTGGAGGAGTTGGTACTAACTTCTCTGATGGAAAATCAAAGGAGTTAGTATTAACTCCTCCAATACATAAAAAACTAGCTTTCATAAAATGGTTATTATTTTCTATGAGGAGATAAGAAAGTATCAAAGGAAGCAACTAAGGACCACACAATAAGCTCACATAAGTGGGTGACTATTTTTAGGTACTTTCATGTTATAGGCTTCGATCTTGAAGGTATCCTTGATGAGTACCCAAGGAGTATAGATTGAACCTTATAAATATTAACATGTTTGGATTGTGCACAATCTTACAAGAGTTTGATTGTTCCTCGAAGGTTAGCATAAATTTCTTTAAAAAAGGAATCTTAGAACATAATGATTGAGGTTGAATTCCCTGCCAATGTCTTTGATGTTGAGCTAAATCAAGTTCATGATAATATAGAATAATTAATTAAACTTGTGAATGAATCTTATGAATGTTTCAAGAAAAAACCACTCAGGGAAGTAGCATTGTTGAATGGTAATTTTTTTCTCTAATTTGTGTGCCATCATGAAAAGAGATGTGTTGTTGCTCCTGCTTTTCAACATCCTTTCTTGGGATATTTTCCAATGGTTACTAAATATTTTGGCATTGCTACTTGTGTTCTAGAGACAACCTTCAACAAAAAATGATTTTGTCCTCTTTCTATCTCTGCAATAGGTTAGTTGATGGCCAAGTTGGGGGTTTACTTTCATGCCAAGTTTGGCCTTGCTTCTGTGCTAATTACAACATGTGGATGCATGCACGCTTGTAGATTTATATTATTATTAAAATAATTTTGTTAGGTTCAATTTATTATTCTTAGCATGGATGTGCATGACAAAGGGTGCCTCATTCAACAATTGCACATTGACTAATCTTGGTTGAGTAATGAGGGTGCATTCAGTAGGAGTTACACTCATATTTCATCTTTGACTCATGGAGGGCCCATTACATTAGAGAGGGGTTATATCCTATTATTGGAATACAGTATGAAACCATTTTAAGGATGGATTTACACTCCTAATTTTGGCATATGAGCATGGTGCATTAGAAGAGAAGTTACACTACTATTTGTGGACCAGATTTGGCAGCAAACTTGTTGTAGATTTTTGACAGAATTATGAAAACAATGAAGTTACACCACTAGCAGGTTATTCTTGGCACAAAACCTCCCCATTCCTAGTAGCAAGAAAATACCCACTTAAGGAGTTACACACTATTATGGGCAGCGACATGAGGGCTCATTATTAGAGTAGATGTAGAAATTTCCAAAATTCAATATTTAATGAAACTTCATAAATTTTACCTCTTTCCTAGAGTTTCCTAGATATAGTCCCTGAGAATTTACATTCTTAGGGATGATATGAAATATAATAAAACAATATAAACAATAGATGATATTTCAGTTCTTAACAACCCTAATCCACTAGGAAATTCAAGAGAAAATATATCAAGCTTATGCCACAAGTTTCAACATTCTAGGGCAATCTTATCATGCATAAAATAGATCTAAAAGTCACTTTATGAAAACAATAATTATAGCAGTAAATTATGTACTATTGTATTCAATATCAATGTTAAACCCTTAATAATTTCAACCTCAACTTATGTCAAATCAACAAGACATATAAATGTTGGAAATTGTTGATATTATGGTAGTTGCGGGAGGTATTAACCTCCATGTGTAACCTTTGACAAGACTAGAATATTTTGGGAATCAAGAGAAACCCTAAAACATTGGATAATAACCCCAGAAGACAAGTCAGCCCAAGATACTATTTAATATTGAGTTATTGGCCTCCAAAAAGAGAAGTTGGCCCAATCAAGTGAGATAGAGCAGTATAAATAGCGAACGCTAGATCTCATTTTCCACTCTCTCTCTCTCTCAACTGCATAAGGAATAGTGGTGCACACATTTGGAGAGGGAGTGCATCTGTAGCTGCTTCAACTGGGATTTTGTCTTATGGTTTGGACTTTATCTTGGTTATGGTTTGGACTTTCTACTTGGTTTCTGGTTATTCTTGCTTGGTGTGTTACCCTTGGAGAAAGGTGCGCTAGTCTTGGTTGGCTATTGGTGTGCTACCAAAATTATTCTGTCTTTCAAGGCCATTAAGGTTCTCGGGGGTGGTCTTTGTGCCTATTGTTGGGTGACAATATTTCTATATTGTCTATGGAAAAACGAGCACATCCCTTGGAAATACCAACAATACATATAGAAAGTGGTTCTCCAGTGGTTATTTTCCCACAATTATTTCCCTCAAATGCTTTACAATAAAATAATATTCAGTGCTTTCTATATCCACTTCTTTCTCCAAAAGAGAGAAATCAAATAAATGCTCCTTAGAGGCTGGGCGCTCCACTTAAATAATAAAATATATAATACAAGGGTTTGAATGGTTTTTTGTGCCACTTATCACACTCTTGAAATAGGAAAAACACCCTCTTGAAATAAGATTATTTCTACCAAGTGTCTCAAATTCTTATACCATGTGTCCTTTTCTACTTTTATGCCATGTGTGCTTTTCCATGAATTAGGAAACGTGGCCTCTGGATTAAGTCTAGAAAAGGAATCCACTAAAGTAGGTTGGTCGACCAAAGGAGAAAAGAGCATTGGCGTTGTCAATGAAAGTACATCCAAGAGAAACCAAGATCACAATAAGTCAATGAAATATGTTACATGAAGCATTTCAAATAAAGATGGTCTAGTCGTAGTACAAAGATGGTTTGTTTTAATGCTTGACTCCTATATTAATTAGTGTGTGTTGTTTGTTCTCCTTAGTTGGCCTTAGGATGAGTCTGTGTCTAATGGCATCAGTTTCAGGGTCTTCCAACCAACATCGTGTCCTATTACCCCCACTTGTTGGCATGTGTTATTTCATGAATCTAAACATGCCCCTATAATTCCTAGATAGTATACCAATAGTAATAGAGAATAATAGAATTGTGAAAGAGTAACACTATGGTAATAATTGTGAGCTTACTGTGATACCAACATGATACTAGTAATGAAGTAGAATCATTGTACTAATTAGTGTTACAACTTGATTGGCTGACTGTTTATGTCATTTATGGTGTTATAGGATGTACAAGAAAACATGTATTTTTTAGATCTATCTTCATTGAGTGAGGGAAGTTCAGGTAGAATAAAGAAAAGTGAGACATCTAGTATGTCTAATAGATGAAGATCAACTAGAAGTGAAAAGATCAGAAGAAAATTCCATAGACGCATGGAATTTTTTCTTTCAAAAGGGGGATCATGTTCTTATGATCATGAGAGCATAGAAGACATTGGGATTCCCTTGAGGTACAAACATATAGTGAAATGATGGGTACCCAAGGATCTTTCTGAAATAAACATTGATTTTTGTGTAAACGAAAGGATATACCAGATTGCTCCATCGTCATTACATGGTTTGGGGATATTTTCCATGGATGGCATACAGGTCTGTTATGATGGATTAATTGAATTGATGGAGTATGTCAGACCCTATTATATCTACAAATATTGGATACTAATAGTCTAATATACAAAAAATATGCAAATATATGACTTGGATGCAAATTATATATAACTAAAAGACAATTTTAAAAATAAAGGAGCAACTATCTATATTGACGGAACGCCAAAAATAGCGAGGAATATTCCAGGGTTTATAAACAATACACGACCCGAGACCACAAATAAGAAACCCAATTGCGTATTTGAGGGGCGTGAAGGAAACTGTGTATTCATATGTGAAATAAAATCAATAGCTACAGGGGAAGAGTTATTGGTTGATTACAATTTGAATCGAATAGATAAAGACATTGTTATTATGGGGGAGGTACATATACTAATTTACCCAACTTGTAAGAAATGACTCTTATATTTTATGATTTTCATTATGTTCTTTACAGTGTTAATCCATTTGGAGAGCTTCGGTCTGTTTACTCAATGTGGCCTAGTTTTGTTATCAACAATAACATTCTTCCTTAGATGTCAATAAATAGGGAGGATTTCTCATACATTTGAATTTATTTCTCATGATAATGATCACGGTTCTAATTTTACTGTAATGTGGCAGGTTGGTTGTGGTAAATCAAAAGCGGCCTCAGAACAGGTAAACAAACAACAATTTCTGAATTGCATTTAATGTGCATTTTATTTCTTTGGTGATCTGTTATTTTATTTGTTTACATAACTGAATTATCATTTATTTTGTTGAATATGTAGTCAATGGGCCATGATGTTGATGATGATTCATTCGGTGAAAGGGATTTGTATGAATCCCTCGACCTTGTGGTTTTAATTAAAAAAAAAGATCAATAAATCAAAGAAGGAACTAACTCACTTGTTAGATATTCTAGATCAAACTCTTGAGGTCAAAGAAAAGATTAGAGAAGTTATGAAAAGGCTTAACATATATAGGGTAATAACCATAATTTCAAGTGGTTTTATTTTTTTGTCATAAGATCAATTATGAAAGCTTGATTTTTAACTTTTACATTATCTAAATGAAAAAATGTTTTCTTTCTTATATAGAGATTTCTGGATCCCATTAACCCCGACATGCATGGTGTTGGTAGTAGTGGTGCTGCACAAACGCCATAGGGTCCCAATGCAGACCTTCGTAAACCTGCCAGGACACATATATTTAGATCTCCACCTTCCACACCATTAGGTTGGAGCCACAACACGCACACCCAGGAAGCAACCACACATGTAGGATCTGGAGGTGGTGATGAAGATGAGGCTAATGATTTGACCAACTATATGGTTTCTTTTCCTAAAGCAAGATGTGTGACCAACAAAGTGACCCTTAAGGGAACATTTATGGTCAACGAAGAAGGGCTTCCATTAAATCAAGTTAAAGTCCTAGATAATTTTTAAAATTTTAATTGTTTCATGTTCTCTATGTAGACAAATATAAATCATCTGAATTATTGTTTTTAAATTAATAATCATATAATATTTTTGCATGTAGGGAACAATGATTTGTATATATCCTTGGATAATAAGACATTTTTTATTTTTGGAACCACCATATGGGAGGTGGAATTCCCAGAATTCCAACCTCAAAAAAGAATTGATGGATTATCTTGAAATCCTTTTTGGTGTAGACACATTTAATAATACCTTGGTCACTGCCATAGCTGGCCAATATTTAAAATATACATGATAAATGTATAGGAATCACTTGAAAAAAATGATAGGTATGAGCGTCTTATGATGATTCTAGAGAGGGATTGGAAGGCCCTCATTGAGGACGCAAAAGATAAGAAATTGATAGATGAAGGAAAAAGACCCTCTTGTCCCATAAGGTAAATTACAATTTCAATTCAATTCCTTCAATTTTTTTTAGATGTAAATAAAAGTGTGGTATATATTTACATACTTGAAACTTTTGATGATAGGTTGATTGATACTTCAAAGGAAACAAAAGAAAGGATTTCCAAATGTGGCTAGGAAAGGCTAGGCCAGGGAAGCTACTTGAAGTTGCAGTCACAAATTGTAAGTACCCAAATATCTTATTTGTATCACCTTCAAATGTTTAGGTAATTGCAGTCAATAAAATTAAAAATGCATAAACTTATGCAATGTAGGGTGATGAGTTCGATATTGAAACCATGAAGGAAGACCTCCAACTTGGTTACAAGTACAACTATAAAGATGTAGTTGAACACTGGAAAATCTTGGGGTAGTTACAAAGAACCACTTTGCAGGATAAGGTAAATAAGATTCATTCCAAATTAACCTCTGTTATTAATATAATACAATCATGTTTGATATCATCGGTAAATTTAATGTGTTACAACTTTGTTTTAATCAGGGGAGAAACATTGTCAACCAACCCACTAGTATTGGAGAGCAGTGCATTGATAGTGGTTTGCAACCAAAAGATGGTTCTCCTGTGCAGTCCCATTCCACTGGGGTGAAACCCCATGATGGTACTACGACCGAGGCACATGAAGGTAATATGGTTGTATTTTAATCATATACTTAATAATTTCGTAGTTATACATTTTGTACTTCTATTTTTTTTACTTATACATTTATGATTGTCCTTATAAAGTTTGTGGTCTCAATCAAAAAGAATGTTGTACTTGAGGGTCATATAGTTGAAGAGGAGCACGCAGGGGCAACCATTCCAACGACGTCGACCAATACACTAGGTAAATAATGACATTGCAGGTGTTTTTTTTAATATCACTGAACTAGTTCAATGATATTTAAAAACTGACCATTTAAATTTTATATATTTTTTCTTTTGTAGGTAATTCCTCATCATAGCTGCCTCCATTACCCCATGATTACCTCATGACTAGGCGTGCTCTGCGTGAGAGGAAGCAATCACAATCATATTTTGAAGAGCACCCAAAGAACGAACACATATATATTGATGAAATGCTTAGGAATTTTAGACCTAAGAAGAAGAGGCTGGCTAAAACTAAATGATGATGTACAATATTTTAATAACTATTTATAAAATCTGTTTTCTATGAAATATTTTTTTGTACTTGTTGGGTCGCCAAAATGCCATTCTTTTACCAAACTTTTACTTCACTTTTCACCATATTCCACTTTCCCATAGCCTTACATTAAGACCATTTTCATGATTACACATGAGTTTAGACCTATTATTTTCCAAAGCATTCATTTTAGTATTTTGAGTGAGTTTATGATTAAATATTGGGAAAATAACATGTTTTCACTTATATATCAAAGTGGGATGATTTATATGATGTTTACGGGTGCATTTTAATACTCCAACCAAGTCATATGATGGAATAGAATAAAGCCTATTTTCACATCAATTTC
>JZKD02S0092087.1:0-24930 GCA_000966675.3 Picea glauca | reverse complement strand
CCCCCTGTCCACTATGCTACTGGGTCCTCCTATATGTGATTTCACATCATCCCTAACTGCTAGCTCCCTATGAATCATACTGTATCTGGTGTGAGCAGCTGCATCCTCCTGTGCACTCACCCTGTTACTATCATCTACACATGGATTCCATATAGATGTGTCCAGACACGTGCTATGGTCATCCTGACCAATAAAGGGTACATCCGCATCACTGTAGGATGGTCCTAGAAGTAAATGTCCCATCCAACTGTCAATCTCCACAGCCTGATCAAACAATGGAGCCTCCAAAAGTAGTGACCCAATATCCTCATGCCGATATGTGTGTGTAAGGTATATTGTCTGCACATCATGTATCTCCTCCTAGATCTATGGATTTATCTGTCCCTAGTGGGCATCCCTCACATATGGCTCCTCTATCATATATGAAATGCCACCGACATCCTCATGTGTCATGGCTATCATGGGTGTCTGGAAATATGAAAGATGTGTCACGAGCCCCATATGTAGCTCATCAGATATAGGTGCTGACACATGTGACTCCCCACTAATGTCACCACTCTGCTGAAGTGTAAGGTCATCAACACTATGTGGTATGACTGCTAAAACAAAGGAGCTATCATCCGGTCCCTCCCACTATTCCTCCAATGCGCAAGGGTCACTATCCTCCCCAAGCATGCACGAGTCACTAGCCTCTACAAGTGTGCAAGAGTCACTAACGCCATCGAACTGCTCCAAATAAGCATCTATCGTTGCATCCTCATACACCTCCTCATCCTCACTGTCATAGTGTACCTCAACAATGTGTTTCTTACCTTTACCCCTATATCTATGATCTGGTTCATAGGGCACTTTGCAACTGTACCAAATTTTCCTGCTCCTAATGGGTGTGGGGTTACTCTGTTCTTCCCTCCATCTGCGCTGGTAGTGATGCTTTCTCTTCCATTTGTCTACATAGAGCTTTAGTATCTTGTATGTTGGCTATCAACTTATGTAGGGTTAAGTCCCATTCCCTTCTATCCATTTCTCTCTATGGGAGACCCCTCAGGCTGGCAGGAGTCTAAGCTCTGATACCACTATAATTTTCTCAAGCCAGGATGCCAGGAACATCACGTTTTTCATGAGTTTTTAAACTTTTTCTGGTTGTGGCATTTCATCAAACACTTTGCTTATTATGGTCTTTTAGGTTACGCTAGGGTTATACTGATGATTTTAATGTGTGTTTGCGGAAATAACCAAGAAGATACACTAATGGAACATACCTCAACCAGATGCAATGTCAACAATATAAGAGTTAACTCAAAATACCTCAGATCTGATCTTTATTCATAATAGTAGAAGAACTGATACAATAGATCTGTAGATCTAGTATAATATAGCATAAGAGAGAATAACAAAATGAGGATGGCCCTCAATCAAGATCAAGAGATAAGGTACAAGCCTACAAAGGCCACCTGACTACCATACATGAACAACAGGATGAAATCTCGGCCCTCTACAGTGCCAAAGCCCCAAGCTGGATGATGCTACGCCCTACTGGAACATTGAATACCCTCAATAATTCGGCCTTGCTACTCAAGACCCCTAAATCCTCCGATGAAGATGAAAAAATGTAGATCGGGACAATCTCAAGCCCCTAGTGAAGTCTTAGAATGAGTGGCAAGGTTCTGACCCACCAAATGCACAATCTCCTTATCTATCTTGTGCCCTCCTGGATGAGTGAAACCCTAGATAATTCAGCCTCTCTCCTAGAGGCCTCCAAATGCTCCACAAAACCATTGAAATGATAGATCGGGGCACGGTTACCTCACTGGTGAATTCCCAAGATAAATAATGAATATTTAAGCCATCAAATGGGTGAAACCACTTTCTGAAGTGTGCCCCTCTCCTCCAATTCGCCCAATTCTCTAGTAAATCACATGGCACATAAAAATCCTCTGGAATGAACTAGAAATTATGACTAAGACCCTACAATGAAAACCCAGGTGCTAGAATTCCTAGAAGCTCTTCCAATCTCTTGGATCGAACTTCCCTCAATGAATGGTGTGCACCCCTTGCTGGAAACCCTCAATGGTGCGCTCTCTCTCTTCCTATAGTTGTGGTTTTTGTAGAACTCTCCTGCAACTGAGTATATATGAAGTAGAATTTTGTGGGTGGAGTATTGCATCCCTGATACCAAGCTTGGAACACGATAGGTGGAATATTTCACCATCGAATTGTCCTCTAGGGTTTGTTAAGTCAAAACCCTCAAAACCCCCAAGGTATGGGCTCACTAGATAGAAGCGAGATATCAAAACTGATAATCAACACGAATGGGAGAATAGAGGCCCTTGCCTCTCTTTTATCCTTCCTTCTCACCTTGTCCCTCCAAAGTGACTTTTACTTACTTAATTAATTAAATCACTTTAATTAATTAATTAACTATTTTACCTCCGAAAAACACCTTATCTCCCCTTTTGAATTCCCTGGCCACTGAAAGTCACTTCTCATTATCCTATCCTATAGTGTTTTTCCTCTCGATTCCAATGAGCTATTACACTAAGAGGTTCCTCCAAGTATTATGCCCAAAATGACCTCCTTAGTAAATTTAATTAACCTATAGCCCAAAATAACTCAAAATCATGGAAATCTTCGGAACGCCATGGAACCAAATCCAAGTTGTGTGGAATGGATCATGATGATGAAATAAGATGAGAGATGCAAGACAGACCCCAAAATAATCCTCAATAGTCATTGTACTCACTATAACCTTCATTTGGCTACTCTGGTCATCATAACACTCTGTAATGTAATGTTGTCCCAAAGTGGGGACATTACAACATGTCACTACCAGAGAATGGTGAAATGGGTCATGATAGTGCCATGTCGGACAACACAAGAGAAGTGATGCCACGTGGTGAAGGGGGTGGCTATTGGCCAATGATTCCCTGAAAACTTTGGAAGGCCATAACGTTTGAACCAGGACTCGGTTTTGGACAGGGTTTCAGTCGTCAAATAGCTCTCGATGAGCACACGATGATGGTATCCTCTTTCGAGGATTCGGGGAGTTGTAGGAAAGTAGAAAAAAAAAAGTATACCCCATCCCCTAAAAGGCTACTTAGGGGGCCGAGTGTGTGATAGATTGGTATCAGAGAAAGAAACAACACTTGGCCTGCTTGGGCTCATGGAAGAGTCGATTAATATTTTTTTTATTAGAAAAAATTTAAGGGGGAGGACATCCTATGCTACCCTATAATCAAAGAAATATTCAAGCACTAGGCATGGATGGGCCAAAAATCAGTCCCATGTATGGTGTAACAAGGCAAAGACAAGCCTATTAGAAAAGTTCATATGCATTGTAAAAGTTTATTTGTTATCTGCACAAGCCCCTTGGTTGAGGTTTCCTTTTTGAAAATTCTTACAACAAAAATGTTACAGGCTAGTGTGCAGTAGAGGGAGCATATTGTTGTTTTGGTAGAATGATAGCTACTCCTACAAGAGTGGGATTATGTTGATAGGCACTGACAACAAGAATTGGATATGAATGGACTGAATAGGTGCCAAGGTTGCCTGCAAATGTGGGATTATGAAGCCTATTTCAATTACATTTGTTGCTTAAATAAGAGACTTGGCCTTGTGAGAATAATTCTCTATGTCTAGAGGACTTATGGAAATATGTGAGGTCAACTTACTTGAACTGACATAACTAAAAACCTACTATTGGGATAATCTCTTTTTACAGATTAAAAAGGAGTCTTATGGACTAAGAATAACCCTCATGGAAGAAGTGAAGTGACATGAGCAAGTTCAAAATATCATGGTTGTGCTAAGGGGGTGTAAATCCCTATTAATTTAAGGGTGTGTCTATGCATGAGAATGCAAGAGTCAAGAAAGTGGAGTATGTTTGCATTGCAGACATGTGTAAAATGCTTGGTGCATGAGGACATGATGAAATGCATATGGAAAAGATTATGTTGAAATACATATGGTAAAGATTGAGCATTCTTTTAACATGCATATATAATTATTATAGTGTTTCATTGGATGTAAATTATGGTGATTGAAGATTTTCCAGGTCTTATCAGTTGCCAAATGGGTTTGTCTTTGACCACAGATTGACTCTAAGTTTCAACTGTTATGTAAATGTTTTTCTGTTGTTTTAGGACAGCCAACAGTCCAGGAACTTCTTGCTGATTTGTTACGGTTGTACTTGCAATTTTAGGTGCTCTAGCATGTATTTTTAGTAAGCAGAAGTTAGCACATGCATACTAAAATAAATACAAGACACCTAGTGATATTTACAGTTGAAAATAAGCAGATCTAAAAGACTAATACACATTATTTTTTACACAAGTATTTTTGGTCAACATGACCCTAGATAAAACCCCCCCGGGGAAAACCAGTTTGGGATATATGTCTATATATGAGGAAAGCAGATGGTGGAATACAAAAAATGCAAAATATAGATGAACCTGATAAAATATCAGCTTGATCCAAGCTAGAATATAAGTCCAAAAAAACCAGGTGCGCCCTAGGAAGGTGTGCCACCCATAAATGCTCTCAAAACCACTAAATCTGCTCCAGATGCAATATGTGAGCTCAGAATAGAAAACCCCTCCACAGGAATGAAGCTTTGCTGTGTGGCCACCCTCTGTAGCTGATCCCACTGCAATCTGATGGGTAGAAGTCCTCCCCACTATTGATGAACCATCCTCAACAAGTGTGCCCTCCACAGTAATGAACACTCCTCAATAAATAAACCAAGCCATATGCTGAATGTATCCCTCCATGAAAGCATGCGCCCAAGCGCAAGCTACCTCATGCAACAAACCTCATAGAAAATCTCCCTCTCTTCCTCTCCAAGTGAGCAAATGAAGTTATGAGCTCTCTTTCACCCTTTGCGCCCCTCTTGAACCTCCATAAGGAAACCTAAGAAATCAATGGATGAGATCATCCCATCTCCCATGTAATCAAAGGTTGAGATCACCCAAAAATAATCTCACTCAATAACCCACTTTGGGTTAAGTTCCCTAAGTTCACTTTATGTCTCTAATTCACCCACAAAAATGAATTAATAGTCATTTTAGGCATAAATGACTAAATTTCACTTTTGACATAAAACTCCTAAGTCAAAGTGAAATTAGACACAAAATACAAGGAACAAAGTGTATAGTACATCCCACATGTGTCTAGGATTGAAGAAACACATGGGGAACACCTCCCAAGGTACATAAAATCAACACTCCCTCTTACCGAAGAAGGTGTTCCTCACCAAGCCCATATTGTCTTTGAAGTAGACATGGTTTCCAACTTTCCCCTTGGCAGGGCCTTGGTTAGTATATCTACAACCCGGTCATCCATCAGTACATATTGCAACTGAACTTCCCCTCTATGAACCCAATCACAAATGAAGTGGTACCTGATCTCAATATGCTTCTACCGGTCATGAAACACTGGATTCTCAGAGATTTTTATGCAACTATGATTATCATAGTGAATGATGGTCGGTGGCATCTCCTGAAAAAACAAACCAACTAGCATCTTACGAAGCCAAATGGCCTCGCAACTAGCCTAGCTGGCTGCCATATACTCTGCCTCGGCCGAACTCAAAGAAACTGACTTCTGCATCCGATTGAACTAGGAAACAAGTCCTGAACCCAAACCAAAGAAACACCCTGAGGTGCTTTTTTTGTTAGCAACACATATTTCCTAGTCTGAGTCTGTGTAGCCAACCAAACTAACTCCATCTCCCCTGACATAGTTTAGGCCATAATAAATTATCATAGCAATGTACCTTAAAACATGTTTTTCCCCAACCTTGTGAACACTCCTCGGCTCAACCATGTACTGACAGAGAGTGTTCACGACAAAACAAATATCTGGTTTGGTGTTAACCGGATACATGAGTGAACCGATCAACTGTCTGTAAATTGTGGCATATACCAACTGGGTATCTGAAGCACTAAGCTTCTTCTAGTTGGTAATCATAGGTGTAGACATAGGTCTACAGTCCTCCATATGAAACTTGCTCAAAATATTTGTTGCATACTTCTATTGCCCGAGAAATATGTGACCCTCCTCGTGCCATACCTCCATACCCAGAAAGTAGTGCATCAATCCAATATCACTCATCTCAAACTCTGATGCAAGTCCTAGCTTGCACTCAACTATGAGATCCTCAGCTCCAATGATGAAAAAATCATCCGCATGTAAGATGATAATAAGTGTGTTCTCACCTCTAATGATGAAATATAGGTTAGGATCAACATCACTCTTCTCGAATCCCATATGAAGAAAGTATGTGTCTATGTGAGAATACCAAGCTCAGGGAGCTTTCTTCAGACCATAAAGTGACTTTCTCAAAATACACACGTGAGTCTCCCTATCACTCACCTCAAACCCCTGTGGCTGCTCTATGTACACCTTCTCTTCAATAAAGCCATTCAGAAATGCAGTCTTCACATCCATCTGGTGAATGATCCAAGCCATCTTTGTAGCTATGGCAATGATACTCCCGATGGAGGTGTATCTCGCAATTGGTGTGAATGTCTTGTCATAATTGACTCCCTCAATTTGTGAGAAGCCTCACACCACAAAACAGGCCTTGTGTTTATCAATGCTGCCATTTGCAGCAATCTTGGTCTTGTACAACCACCTGGAAGTCATAACTGCCTTCCCCACTGGCCTCAGAACCACCTCCTAGAAATCATTGCGCACAATGGAGTCATACTCCTCTACCATGGCCTCTCTCCAGACCTGCTGGTTCACTGCCTGTGCAAATTTCTATTACTCAGTATCCCTGATACTCATCACTAGTGACAAATATGATCCCAATCTAACTGGAGGCTTTCTCTCTCTGATATGGCTCTTGGGCTCCCCTACATTCTCTTTGGTCTCCTGAAACCATATAGGTCTCCTCTTCCCTCAAGTGGTCAACGAAGAAGTAAGGTCTCTCTGCCCAAGAGTGACTGCCTCAAGACTCGTCTCAACACTCTGAGATCCTGAAGTGTATGCCCCCTCTAACTAAACATGCTCTGACTGTGACCCTGAAGCCGTGCATGGTGACCCTTTCACCCCTAATATTGGTGTACCTGAAACATGAGGTTGTGCTCCCTCTGAGACTGCAATTGACGCCTCTGAATCATCCTCAACTCTAACTCTAGACTTAAGAGATCTCTGAAAAGACCTATCCTCCTCAAATATGACATCTCTACTCACCACCACTCTCCTAAGTGGAAGAATGTAGATGCGATAGGCTTTGTACACCTCTGAGTATCCAACTAGAATCCCCTGCTGGGATGTGGAGTCTAGTTGTGTCCTCCTCTCCAAGGGGACACGAGAAAAGGTCAAGCACCCAAATATCTTTATGTGCTTGACATTGGGCCTCCTAACAGTGAAGGCCTCCTTAGGAGTCATATTCCCCAATATCCTGTGGGGTCTTATGATCTACAGGAAAATTGTAGTAGCACATGCCTCTGCCCATAAGTACAAAGGAAAACTCTGATCATGTAGCATGGATCTGATTACACTGGTAATAGCCCGGTTCTTCCTCTCAACAACCCCGTTCTATTGGGGGTTGTAGGGTATGGTCATATGTCTTCTAATGCCATGCTGGGCAAAAAAGTATACATATTGTCTCAAGGAATAATCTCCCCTGTTATCTGACCACAATACTTTGATCCTCTTTCCTGATCGGTTCTCCACAAGAGATTTGAACTCTTGGAACCATGTGGAGACCTCACTCTTGGCCTTCAGGAAATAAATCCAAGTCTTCCTTGAGTAGTCATCAATAAATGTGAGATAGTACTCATAACCACTCAAGGAACTCCGAGTCATGGGCCCACACACGTCCGTGTGTACTAAATGCAGTATCCCATCTGACCTAGTGTCACTGCTGGGGAACTATCCCTTGGTAA
Organism: Picea glauca; assembly: GCA_000966675.3. NCBI lineage: Eukaryota > Viridiplantae > Streptophyta > Pinopsida > Pinales > Pinaceae > Picea > Picea glauca. The sequence goes on along the minus strand of JZKD02S0092087.1, from coordinate 17,038 downwards.
ACTCACCAAGCGCACACCCTCTACAAACATCTTGATGCTCTATACTGATCTGTGGCACTCTGGTCATAACCTCTCTCAGTCCTCCGAGATATCCATGATGTAGGTGGGCCATCCTACGATGCCATAACTCAAATATTTGTATGTTGATATCGTTGATCACTGCCAATGCATGAAGAGGCTGAAAAATAAATCTGAATAGTTTCAAATCCCTCACTCCAATCACCTATCCTGAGGCAAGTGAAGACCCCCAAGGATGAATGAGTACCTCGATGCCTTTGAATGTCACCTCAATACCTCTATCCTGGAGTGTGGAAACTGAAATCAAATTCTTCTTCAGCCCAGGGACATAGAGAACATCCATGAACAATACAGGTGACATGCTATCTCTCCGAAAGGTAACTGTGCCAATCCCAACAACTTTAACCAATGTGTCATCTCCAAGAGAAATCTCTATCCCAACATCAGTGTCTCTGAGATCAGTAAAGTGATCTTGAACTCCAATAATATGGCTCGATGCCCTGTTGTCTATATACTAGATACAAGGTGTCCTCTCAACTAAAGTGTAAGATGTGAGTAAATCACACTCTCTCTAAAACTGTGTGTGGAAATATTCCTCCTTCGTTGTAGCTGCGGTACCACCCTTCTTCTTCTTCCTATTAGGGTATTGTCCAACATAGTGCCCAAACGTCTTACAAACAAAGAACTTCACTTTTCTCATATCTCTCCTCTGACCACTTCTTTGACCATTGATGCTCTCTCCTCCACTCCCCTGTGGTGGGGCCCCAAACTTGGGACACTGCCGACCCCCATGACCGACCTTCTTCTTTCCCTTTGTCCAAATAGAAAGATGATCATCACCCTGAAAAGACTGTTGTTGTTGCTACTGCTGTTGTCCAGAAGCCTCGACTACAAGCCTAATCTCCTCCTAGACAAATTCATCCCACATCCTCTCCCATGTAGGCATGATCTCCCTGGAAACAATGCCAAGGACAAATGGACCCCACGATTTGGTGAAGCTGTTCATATCTTGCCTCACCAAAGCGTTAGGGTCCACCACCTCTCCAACAACTCCAAGCTCATCTCTGATCTGAGTGTAGTGACCAAGGAATAAAGTTACTGACTCATCCTTGAGCATGCGAATGCCCCTGAGTCGGTCATGGAGAACCATCTTCCGATTCTCATTGGAGCTCTCATACAACTTACATAGAGATGACCACATCTCATATGCATAAGTCTTCCCCGTCAAATGGGGTATGATATGATCACAAACTGCATCAAAGATGGTCCTCTTTGCCTTGTTGATCCTTTTCCCGAACTCTGCCACCAAGACGGGGGCAGTGACAGGAATGAATGGAACAACCGCCTCGAATATGTCCCATAGCTCGAGGTCCTCTAAGACAAAGACCATCCTCGCCTTCCAAGGTGACCAATTTCTAGCCCCAGCTAGCATGTCCTCAACACACATATGAGACGTTGACATGTCTGCCAAACTACACTCCCAACTGATGCTCAAACTTCCAAGGAAGTGTTGCCTCACTCCCGTTAACATAGGTGTGAAAAGAGACAAGCGTCCTACGACCTCACTCCTAACAAAATAGGTGTGAAAAGAGGCCGAGTTAAGTCAACCTCACTCCTACTCTGTAGGTGTGAAAAGAGACTGATGACAAACTGCCAAAATTGCCCAACTGTCCTCTACAAAATTCTACCCACTAACAACCACTGAATGATTCAATGGCTGTCCACAAAATTCTGCCAATAAGATGTATATGACAACCAATACATGTGCTTTCCAAACTGCTCAAAAGTTCAACCACCTCAACTCTGATACCATGAAGATTTTCCATGTCCTATCAGTTGCCAACTGGGTCTATCTTTGACCACAGATTAGCTCTAAGTTTCAACTGTTATGTAAATGTTTTCCTGCTGTTTTAGGACAATCAACAATCCAAGAAATTCTTGTTGATTTCTTACGGTTGTGCTTGCAATTTTAGGTTCTCTAGCATGTAGTTTTAGTAACCAGAAGTTAGCACATGCATACTAAAATAAATAAAACACACCTAGTTATCTTTATAGATGAACATAAGGAGATCTAAAAGACTAATACACATCATTTTGTTCACAGGTATTTTTGGTCAACATGACCCTAGATAAAACCCCCTAGGGAAAACTAGTTTGGGATATATGTCTATATATGAGGAAAGTAGATGGTGGAATACAACAAATACAAAATATAGATGAACCTGATACAACAACAGCTTGATCCAAGCTAGAATACGAGTCCAAAAGAACTAGGTGCGCCCTAGGAAGGTGTGCCCCCCATAAATGCTCTCAAAACCACTGAATCTGCTCCAGATGCAAGATTTGAGCTCAGAATAGAAAAACCCTCCACATGAATGAAGCTCTGTTGTGGGGCCTCCCTCTGCAACTGATCCCACTGCAATCTTATGGGTATGATTCCTCCCCACTATTGATGCGCCCTCCTCAACAAGTCCGCCCTCCACAATAATGAACACTCCTCAGTAAAAAAACCAAGCCATAATTTGAATGCCTCCCTCCATGAAAGCATGCACCCAAGCTCAAGCTAGCTCATGCAACAAGCCTCATAGCAAATCTCCCTCTCTTCCTCTCCAAGTGAGAAAATGAAGTTATGAACTCTCCTTCACCCTTTGCGCCCCTCTTGAACCTCCATAAGGAAACCTAAGAAATCAATGGATGAGATCATCCCATCTCCCATCTAATCAAAGGTTGAGATCACCCAAAAATAATCACTCAATATACCACTTTGGGTTAAGTTCCCTAAGTTCACTTTATGTCTCTAATTCACCCGCAAAGTGAATTAATAGTCATTTTAGGCATAAATGACTAAATTTTACTTTTGACTTAAAACTCCTAAGTCAAAGTGAAATTAGACACAAAGTACAAGGCACAAAGTGTATAGTACATTGCACATGTGTCTAGGAGATAAGAAACACATGGGAAACACCTCCCAAGGTACAAAAACTCAACAGTGATGTCATAGATCATATGGATTGTAGTGATCTAACTATAGTAGAATGAGGAAAATGTTGAGGATGTTGATTACCTATTACCTTATGAGGATAAGTTAGGATGGTTAATAAAATGTTGATCCTGAACGTGGTAAAGGAAGTGTTGGGGCATTTCTAGATGATCAATGGGTCATATTGACATCCAGGGGTGGATGGTAGCCATATATATATGGCTTGGTGTGCTTGAGTGTAGGGAGAGGGAATCTGGGAAAGGATATCCTTGATAAACAAGTTTTTTGACCAAGAATGGTTTGAGGCATGAAACAAAGCTTGATAATTTGTTTTGTTTCCTTGGGAACTGTTGGAATTGTTCAGATGGTATTTCTGGGTTGTTGAATAATTTTATAGTAGTTGAGGCAAGAGTGTTTTCTTTCTGGTTGTTGTCACATGGAAAAGGGAAACATAGATATGGGTATTGTTGTTAAACTTTCCATGTAGGTGTCATGTGAATGACTATAAACTCTCAACATAGAGGCAAGCTCAGTTTTGAGTATCTCTATGAGATTTTTCTGAAGAATGGCGGTAAGATCTCTAGGATAAGGATTTGGACTTTGATATGTCCATGTGTATGAATAACATGGAAAATGTGCAAGCAATGAGCTTGCATGATGAATGTTTATCTATGTTTGTATATGCTTGAATGTATGGAATGAATGTGCTATAAGGTTTCCCAATATGAAGACTGATGTTAAGACCAAATAGATATGAATGAATGATATAAAATGTGCAAGTAATGCACATGTATGATGTATGAGTATATGTATACTAAACACACGATGGGACTTCCTGAATGAGTGAAATGTAAGGCAAGAATTGAACTTGCCAAGATTGAATGAATACCATGGATGCATGGCTGACTCTATTCTCAAGAGTCATGAAATTTTTATTTTGAATGATAGCTTGAAGGGAATGTGTTCCATTCCCTCAGGAAAAGATAGTATAAATTGATAAAAAGAGTAAATGAGAAGGGATGCTTATTGTCAAGATAAAAAGCAAGCTGATTTGGCCTTAATGGCTGGATGTAAATGGTCATGAAAAATCATGAAGCAACTANCCCCCTGTCCACTATGCTACTGGGTCCTCCTATATGTGATTTCACATCATCCCTAACTGCTAGCTCCCTATGAATCATACTGTATCTGGTGTGAGCAGCTGCATCCTCCTGTGCACTCACCCTGTTACTATCATCTACACATGGATTCCATATAGATGTGTCCAGACACGTGCTATGGTCATCCTGACCAATAAAGGGTACATCCGCATCACTGTAGGATGGTCCTAGAAGTAAATGTCCCATCCAACTGTCAATCTCCACAGCCTGATCAAACAATGGAGCCTCCAAAAGTAGTGACCCAATATCCTCATGCCGATATGTGTGTGTAAGGTATATTGTCTGCACATCATGTATCTCCTCCTAGATCTATGGATTTATCTGTCCCTAGTGGGCATCCCTCACATATGGCTCCTCTATCATATATGAAATGCCACCGACATCCTCATGTGTCATGGCTATCATGGGTGTCTGGAAATATGAAAGATGTGTCACGAGCCCCATATGTAGCTCATCAGATATAGGTGCTGACACATGTGACTCCCCACTAATGTCACCACTCTGCTGAAGTGTAAGGTCATCAACACTATGTGGTATGACTGCTAAAACAAAGGAGCTATCATCCGGTCCCTCCCACTATTCCTCCAATGCGCAAGGGTCACTATCCTCCCCAAGCATGCACGAGTCACTAGCCTCTACAAGTGTGCAAGAGTCACTAACGCCATCGAACTGCTCCAAATAAGCATCTATCGTTGCATCCTCATACACCTCCTCATCCTCACTGTCATAGTGTACCTCAACAATGTGTTTCTTACCTTTACCCCTATATCTATGATCTGGTTCATAGGGCACTTTGCAACTGTACCAAATTTTCCTGCTCCTAATGGGTGTGGGGTTACTCTGTTCTTCCCTCCATCTGCGCTGGTAGTGATGCTTTCTCTTCCATTTGTCTACATAGAGCTTTAGTATCTTGTATGTTGGCTATCAACTTATGTAGGGTTAAGTCCCATTCCCTTCTATCCATTTCTCTCTATGGGAGACCCCTCAGGCTGGCAGGAGTCTAAGCTCTGATACCACTATAATTTTCTCAAGCCAGGATGCCAGGAACATCACGTTTTTCATGAGTTTTTAAACTTTTTCTGGTTGTGGCATTTCATCAAACACTTTGCTTATTATGGTCTTTTAGGTTACGCTAGGGTTATACTGATGATTTTAATGTGTGTTTGCGGAAATAACCAAGAAGATACACTAATGGAACATACCTCAACCAGATGCAATGTCAACAATATAAGAGTTAACTCAAAATACCTCAGATCTGATCTTTATTCATAATAGTAGAAGAACTGATACAATAGATCTGTAGATCTAGTATAATATAGCATAAGAGAGAATAACAAAATGAGGATGGCCCTCAATCAAGATCAAGAGATAAGGTACAAGCCTACAAAGGCCACCTGACTACCATACATGAACAACAGGATGAAATCTCGGCCCTCTACAGTGCCAAAGCCCCAAGCTGGATGATGCTACGCCCTACTGGAACATTGAATACCCTCAATAATTCGGCCTTGCTACTCAAGACCCCTAAATCCTCCGATGAAGATGAAAAAATGTAGATCGGGACAATCTCAAGCCCCTAGTGAAGTCTTAGAATGAGTGGCAAGGTTCTGACCCACCAAATGCACAATCTCCTTATCTATCTTGTGCCCTCCTGGATGAGTGAAACCCTAGATAATTCAGCCTCTCTCCTAGAGGCCTCCAAATGCTCCACAAAACCATTGAAATGATAGATCGGGGCACGGTTACCTCACTGGTGAATTCCCAAGATAAATAATGAATATTTAAGCCATCAAATGGGTGAAACCACTTTCTGAAGTGTGCCCCTCTCCTCCAATTCGCCCAATTCTCTAGTAAATCACATGGCACATAAAAATCCTCTGGAATGAACTAGAAATTATGACTAAGACCCTACAATGAAAACCCAGGTGCTAGAATTCCTAGAAGCTCTTCCAATCTCTTGGATCGAACTTCCCTCAATGAATGGTGTGCACCCCTTGCTGGAAACCCTCAATGGTGCGCTCTCTCTCTTCCTATAGTTGTGGTTTTTGTAGAACTCTCCTGCAACTGAGTATATATGAAGTAGAATTTTGTGGGTGGAGTATTGCATCCCTGATACCAAGCTTGGAACACGATAGGTGGAATATTTCACCATCGAATTGTCCTCTAGGGTTTGTTAAGTCAAAACCCTCAAAACCCCCAAGGTATGGGCTCACTAGATAGAAGCGAGATATCAAAACTGATAATCAACACGAATGGGAGAATAGAGGCCCTTGCCTCTCTTTTATCCTTCCTTCTCACCTTGTCCCTCCAAAGTGACTTTTACTTACTTAATTAATTAAATCACTTTAATTAATTAATTAACTATTTTACCTCCGAAAAACACCTTATCTCCCCTTTTGAATTCCCTGGCCACTGAAAGTCACTTCTCATTATCCTATCCTATAGTGTTTTTCCTCTCGATTCCAATGAGCTATTACACTAAGAGGTTCCTCCAAGTATTATGCCCAAAATGACCTCCTTAGTAAATTTAATTAACCTATAGCCCAAAATAACTCAAAATCATGGAAATCTTCGGAACGCCATGGAACCAAATCCAAGTTGTGTGGAATGGATCATGATGATGAAATAAGATGAGAGATGCAAGACAGACCCCAAAATAATCCTCAATAGTCATTGTACTCACTATAACCTTCATTTGGCTACTCTGGTCATCATAACACTCTGTAATGTAATGTTGTCCCAAAGTGGGGACATTACAACATGTCACTACCAGAGAATGGTGAAATGGGTCATGATAGTGCCATGTCGGACAACACAAGAGAAGTGATGCCACGTGGTGAAGGGGGTGGCTATTGGCCAATGATTCCCTGAAAACTTTGGAAGGCCATAACGTTTGAACCAGGACTCGGTTTTGGACAGGGTTTCAGTCGTCAAATAGCTCTCGATGAGCACACGATGATGGTATCCTCTTTCGAGGATTCGGGGAGTTGTAGGAAAGTAGAAAAAAAAAAGTATACCCCATCCCCTAAAAGGCTACTTAGGGGGCCGAGTGTGTGATAGATTGGTATCAGAGAAAGAAACAACACTTGGCCTGCTTGGGCTCATGGAAGAGTCGATTAATATTTTTTTTATTAGAAAAAATTTAAGGGGGAGGACATCCTATGCTACCCTATAATCAAAGAAATATTCAAGCACTAGGCATGGATGGGCCAAAAATCAGTCCCATGTATGGTGTAACAAGGCAAAGACAAGCCTATTAGAAAAGTTCATATGCATTGTAAAAGTTTATTTGTTATCTGCACAAGCCCCTTGGTTGAGGTTTCCTTTTTGAAAATTCTTACAACAAAAATGTTACAGGCTAGTGTGCAGTAGAGGGAGCATATTGTTGTTTTGGTAGAATGATAGCTACTCCTACAAGAGTGGGATTATGTTGATAGGCACTGACAACAAGAATTGGATATGAATGGACTGAATAGGTGCCAAGGTTGCCTGCAAATGTGGGATTATGAAGCCTATTTCAATTACATTTGTTGCTTAAATAAGAGACTTGGCCTTGTGAGAATAATTCTCTATGTCTAGAGGACTTATGGAAATATGTGAGGTCAACTTACTTGAACTGACATAACTAAAAACCTACTATTGGGATAATCTCTTTTTACAGATTAAAAAGGAGTCTTATGGACTAAGAATAACCCTCATGGAAGAAGTGAAGTGACATGAGCAAGTTCAAAATATCATGGTTGTGCTAAGGGGGTGTAAATCCCTATTAATTTAAGGGTGTGTCTATGCATGAGAATGCAAGAGTCAAGAAAGTGGAGTATGTTTGCATTGCAGACATGTGTAAAATGCTTGGTGCATGAGGACATGATGAAATGCATATGGAAAAGATTATGTTGAAATACATATGGTAAAGATTGAGCATTCTTTTAACATGCATATATAATTATTATAGTGTTTCATTGGATGTAAATTATGGTGATTGAAGATTTTCCAGGTCTTATCAGTTGCCAAATGGGTTTGTCTTTGACCACAGATTGACTCTAAGTTTCAACTGTTATGTAAATGTTTTTCTGTTGTTTTAGGACAGCCAACAGTCCAGGAACTTCTTGCTGATTTGTTACGGTTGTACTTGCAATTTTAGGTGCTCTAGCATGTATTTTTAGTAAGCAGAAGTTAGCACATGCATACTAAAATAAATACAAGACACCTAGTGATATTTACAGTTGAAAATAAGCAGATCTAAAAGACTAATACACATTATTTTTTACACAAGTATTTTTGGTCAACATGACCCTAGATAAAACCCCCCCGGGGAAAACCAGTTTGGGATATATGTCTATATATGAGGAAAGCAGATGGTGGAATACAAAAAATGCAAAATATAGATGAACCTGATAAAATATCAGCTTGATCCAAGCTAGAATATAAGTCCAAAAAAACCAGGTGCGCCCTAGGAAGGTGTGCCACCCATAAATGCTCTCAAAACCACTAAATCTGCTCCAGATGCAATATGTGAGCTCAGAATAGAAAACCCCTCCACAGGAATGAAGCTTTGCTGTGTGGCCACCCTCTGTAGCTGATCCCACTGCAATCTGATGGGTAGAAGTCCTCCCCACTATTGATGAACCATCCTCAACAAGTGTGCCCTCCACAGTAATGAACACTCCTCAATAAATAAACCAAGCCATATGCTGAATGTATCCCTCCATGAAAGCATGCGCCCAAGCGCAAGCTACCTCATGCAACAAACCTCATAGAAAATCTCCCTCTCTTCCTCTCCAAGTGAGCAAATGAAGTTATGAGCTCTCTTTCACCCTTTGCGCCCCTCTTGAACCTCCATAAGGAAACCTAAGAAATCAATGGATGAGATCATCCCATCTCCCATGTAATCAAAGGTTGAGATCACCCAAAAATAATCTCACTCAATAACCCACTTTGGGTTAAGTTCCCTAAGTTCACTTTATGTCTCTAATTCACCCACAAAAATGAATTAATAGTCATTTTAGGCATAAATGACTAAATTTCACTTTTGACATAAAACTCCTAAGTCAAAGTGAAATTAGACACAAAATACAAGGAACAAAGTGTATAGTACATCCCACATGTGTCTAGGATTGAAGAAACACATGGGGAACACCTCCCAAGGTACATAAAATCAACACTCCCTCTTACCGAAGAAGGTGTTCCTCACCAAGCCCATATTGTCTTTGAAGTAGACATGGTTTCCAACTTTCCCCTTGGCAGGGCCTTGGTTAGTATATCTACAACCCGGTCATCCATCAGTACATATTGCAACTGAACTTCCCCTCTATGAACCCAATCACAAATGAAGTGGTACCTGATCTCAATATGCTTCTACCGGTCATGAAACACTGGATTCTCAGAGATTTTTATGCAACTATGATTATCATAGTGAATGATGGTCGGTGGCATCTCCTGAAAAAACAAACCAACTAGCATCTTACGAAGCCAAATGGCCTCGCAACTAGCCTAGCTGGCTGCCATATACTCTGCCTCGGCCGAACTCAAAGAAACTGACTTCTGCATCCGATTGAACTAGGAAACAAGTCCTGAACCCAAACCAAAGAAACACCCTGAGGTGCTTTTTTTGTTAGCAACACATATTTCCTAGTCTGAGTCTGTGTAGCCAACCAAACTAACTCCATCTCCCCTGACATAGTTTAGGCCATAATAAATTATCATAGCAATGTACCTTAAAACATGTTTTTCCCCAACCTTGTGAACACTCCTCGGCTCAACCATGTACTGACAGAGAGTGTTCACGACAAAACAAATATCTGGTTTGGTGTTAACCGGATACATGAGTGAACCGATCAACTGTCTGTAAATTGTGGCATATACCAACTGGGTATCTGAAGCACTAAGCTTCTTCTAGTTGGTAATCATAGGTGTAGACATAGGTCTACAGTCCTCCATATGAAACTTGCTCAAAATATTTGTTGCATACTTCTATTGCCCGAGAAATATGTGACCCTCCTCGTGCCATACCTCCATACCCAGAAAGTAGTGCATCAATCCAATATCACTCATCTCAAACTCTGATGCAAGTCCTAGCTTGCACTCAACTATGAGATCCTCAGCTCCAATGATGAAAAAATCATCCGCATGTAAGATGATAATAAGTGTGTTCTCACCTCTAATGATGAAATATAGGTTAGGATCAACATCACTCTTCTCGAATCCCATATGAAGAAAGTATGTGTCTATGTGAGAATACCAAGCTCAGGGAGCTTTCTTCAGACCATAAAGTGACTTTCTCAAAATACACACGTGAGTCTCCCTATCACTCACCTCAAACCCCTGTGGCTGCTCTATGTACACCTTCTCTTCAATAAAGCCATTCAGAAATGCAGTCTTCACATCCATCTGGTGAATGATCCAAGCCATCTTTGTAGCTATGGCAATGATACTCCCGATGGAGGTGTATCTCGCAATTGGTGTGAATGTCTTGTCATAATTGACTCCCTCAATTTGTGAGAAGCCTCACACCACAAAACAGGCCTTGTGTTTATCAATGCTGCCATTTGCAGCAATCTTGGTCTTGTACAACCACCTGGAAGTCATAACTGCCTTCCCCACTGGCCTCAGAACCACCTCCTAGAAATCATTGCGCACAATGGAGTCATACTCCTCTACCATGGCCTCTCTCCAGACCTGCTGGTTCACTGCCTGTGCAAATTTCTATTACTCAGTATCCCTGATACTCATCACTAGTGACAAATATGATCCCAATCTAACTGGAGGCTTTCTCTCTCTGATATGGCTCTTGGGCTCCCCTACATTCTCTTTGGTCTCCTGAAACCATATAGGTCTCCTCTTCCCTCAAGTGGTCAACGAAGAAGTAAGGTCTCTCTGCCCAAGAGTGACTGCCTCAAGACTCGTCTCAACACTCTGAGATCCTGAAGTGTATGCCCCCTCTAACTAAACATGCTCTGACTGTGACCCTGAAGCCGTGCATGGTGACCCTTTCACCCCTAATATTGGTGTACCTGAAACATGAGGTTGTGCTCCCTCTGAGACTGCAATTGACGCCTCTGAATCATCCTCAACTCTAACTCTAGACTTAAGAGATCTCTGAAAAGACCTATCCTCCTCAAATATGACATCTCTACTCACCACCACTCTCCTAAGTGGAAGAATGTAGATGCGATAGGCTTTGTACACCTCTGAGTATCCAACTAGAATCCCCTGCTGGGATGTGGAGTCTAGTTGTGTCCTCCTCTCCAAGGGGACACGAGAAAAGGTCAAGCACCCAAATATCTTTATGTGCTTGACATTGGGCCTCCTAACAGTGAAGGCCTCCTTAGGAGTCATATTCCCCAATATCCTGTGGGGTCTTATGATCTACAGGAAAATTGTAGTAGCACATGCCTCTGCCCATAAGTACAAAGGAAAACTCTGATCATGTAGCATGGATCTGATTACACTGGTAATAGCCCGGTTCTTCCTCTCAACAACCCCGTTCTATTGGGGGTTGTAGGGTATGGTCATATGTCTTCTAATGCCATGCTGGGCAAAAAAGTATACATATTGTCTCAAGGAATAATCTCCCCTGTTATCTGACCACAATACTTTGATCCTCTTTCCTGATCGGTTCTCCACAAGAGATTTGAACTCTTGGAACCATGTGGAGACCTCACTCTTGGCCTTCAGGAAATAAATCCAAGTCTTCCTTGAGTAGTCATCAATAAATGTGAGATAGTACTCATAACCACTCAAGGAACTCCGAGTCATGGGCCCACACACGTCCGTGTGTACTAAATGCAGTATCCCATCTGACCTAGTGTCACTGCTGGGGAACTATCCCTTGGTAAACTCACCAAGCGCACACCCTCTACAAACATCTTGATGCTCTATACTGATCTGTGGCACTCTGGTCATAACCTCTCTCAGTCCTCCGAGATATCCATGATGTAGGTGGGCCATCCTACGATGCCATAACTCAAATATTTGTATGTTGATATCGTTGATCACTGCCAATGCATGAAGAGGCTGAAAAATAAATCTGAATAGTTTCAAATCCCTCACTCCAATCACCTATCCTGAGGCAAGTGAAGACCCCCAAGGATGAATGAGTACCTCGATGCCTTTGAATGTCACCTCAATACCTCTATCCTGGAGTGTGGAAACTGAAATCAAATTCTTCTTCAGCCCAGGGACATAGAGAACATCCATGAACAATACAGGTGACATGCTATCTCTCCGAAAGGTAACTGTGCCAATCCCAACAACTTTAACCAATGTGTCATCTCCAAGAGAAATCTCTATCCCAACATCAGTGTCTCTGAGATCAGTAAAGTGATCTTGAACTCCAATAATATGGCTCGATGCCCTGTTGTCTATATACTAGATACAAGGTGTCCTCTCAACTAAAGTGTAAGATGTGAGTAAATCACACTCTCTCTAAAACTGTGTGTGGAAATATTCCTCCTTCGTTGTAGCTGCGGTACCACCCTTCTTCTTCTTCCTATTAGGGTATTGTCCAACATAGTGCCCAAACGTCTTACAAACAAAGAACTTCACTTTTCTCATATCTCTCCTCTGACCACTTCTTTGACCATTGATGCTCTCTCCTCCACTCCCCTGTGGTGGGGCCCCAAACTTGGGACACTGCCGACCCCCATGACCGACCTTCTTCTTTCCCTTTGTCCAAATAGAAAGATGATCATCACCCTGAAAAGACTGTTGTTGTTGCTACTGCTGTTGTCCAGAAGCCTCGACTACAAGCCTAATCTCCTCCTAGACAAATTCATCCCACATCCTCTCCCATGTAGGCATGATCTCCCTGGAAACAATGCCAAGGACAAATGGACCCCACGATTTGGTGAAGCTGTTCATATCTTGCCTCACCAAAGCGTTAGGGTCCACCACCTCTCCAACAACTCCAAGCTCATCTCTGATCTGAGTGTAGTGACCAAGGAATAAAGTTACTGACTCATCCTTGAGCATGCGAATGCCCCTGAGTCGGTCATGGAGAACCATCTTCCGATTCTCATTGGAGCTCTCATACAACTTACATAGAGATGACCACATCTCATATGCATAAGTCTTCCCCGTCAAATGGGGTATGATATGATCACAAACTGCATCAAAGATGGTCCTCTTTGCCTTGTTGATCCTTTTCCCGAACTCTGCCACCAAGACGGGGGCAGTGACAGGAATGAATGGAACAACCGCCTCGAATATGTCCCATAGCTCGAGGTCCTCTAAGACAAAGACCATCCTCGCCTTCCAAGGTGACCAATTTCTAGCCCCAGCTAGCATGTCCTCAACACACATATGAGACGTTGACATGTCTGCCAAACTACACTCCCAACTGATGCTCAAACTTCCAAGGAAGTGTTGCCTCACTCCCGTTAACATAGGTGTGAAAAGAGACAAGCGTCCTACGACCTCACTCCTAACAAAATAGGTGTGAAAAGAGGCCGAGTTAAGTCAACCTCACTCCTACTCTGTAGGTGTGAAAAGAGACTGATGACAAACTGCCAAAATTGCCCAACTGTCCTCTACAAAATTCTACCCACTAACAACCACTGAATGATTCAATGGCTGTCCACAAAATTCTGCCAATAAGATGTATATGACAACCAATACATGTGCTTTCCAAACTGCTCAAAAGTTCAACCACCTCAACTCTGATACCATGAAGATTTTCCATGTCCTATCAGTTGCCAACTGGGTCTATCTTTGACCACAGATTAGCTCTAAGTTTCAACTGTTATGTAAATGTTTTCCTGCTGTTTTAGGACAATCAACAATCCAAGAAATTCTTGTTGATTTCTTACGGTTGTGCTTGCAATTTTAGGTTCTCTAGCATGTAGTTTTAGTAACCAGAAGTTAGCACATGCATACTAAAATAAATAAAACACACCTAGTTATCTTTATAGATGAACATAAGGAGATCTAAAAGACTAATACACATCATTTTGTTCACAGGTATTTTTGGTCAACATGACCCTAGATAAAACCCCCTAGGGAAAACTAGTTTGGGATATATGTCTATATATGAGGAAAGTAGATGGTGGAATACAACAAATACAAAATATAGATGAACCTGATACAACAACAGCTTGATCCAAGCTAGAATACGAGTCCAAAAGAACTAGGTGCGCCCTAGGAAGGTGTGCCCCCCATAAATGCTCTCAAAACCACTGAATCTGCTCCAGATGCAAGATTTGAGCTCAGAATAGAAAAACCCTCCACATGAATGAAGCTCTGTTGTGGGGCCTCCCTCTGCAACTGATCCCACTGCAATCTTATGGGTATGATTCCTCCCCACTATTGATGCGCCCTCCTCAACAAGTCCGCCCTCCACAATAATGAACACTCCTCAGTAAAAAAACCAAGCCATAATTTGAATGCCTCCCTCCATGAAAGCATGCACCCAAGCTCAAGCTAGCTCATGCAACAAGCCTCATAGCAAATCTCCCTCTCTTCCTCTCCAAGTGAGAAAATGAAGTTATGAACTCTCCTTCACCCTTTGCGCCCCTCTTGAACCTCCATAAGGAAACCTAAGAAATCAATGGATGAGATCATCCCATCTCCCATCTAATCAAAGGTTGAGATCACCCAAAAATAATCACTCAATATACCACTTTGGGTTAAGTTCCCTAAGTTCACTTTATGTCTCTAATTCACCCGCAAAGTGAATTAATAGTCATTTTAGGCATAAATGACTAAATTTTACTTTTGACTTAAAACTCCTAAGTCAAAGTGAAATTAGACACAAAGTACAAGGCACAAAGTGTATAGTACATTGCACATGTGTCTAGGAGATAAGAAACACATGGGAAACACCTCCCAAGGTACAAAAACTCAACAGTGATGTCATAGATCATATGGATTGTAGTGATCTAACTATAGTAGAATGAGGAAAATGTTGAGGATGTTGATTACCTATTACCTTATGAGGATAAGTTAGGATGGTTAATAAAATGTTGATCCTGAACGTGGTAAAGGAAGTGTTGGGGCATTTCTAGATGATCAATGGGTCATATTGACATCCAGGGGTGGATGGTAGCCATATATATATGGCTTGGTGTGCTTGAGTGTAGGGAGAGGGAATCTGGGAAAGGATATCCTTGATAAACAAGTTTTTTGACCAAGAATGGTTTGAGGCATGAAACAAAGCTTGATAATTTGTTTTGTTTCCTTGGGAACTGTTGGAATTGTTCAGATGGTATTTCTGGGTTGTTGAATAATTTTATAGTAGTTGAGGCAAGAGTGTTTTCTTTCTGGTTGTTGTCACATGGAAAAGGGAAACATAGATATGGGTATTGTTGTTAAACTTTCCATGTAGGTGTCATGTGAATGACTATAAACTCTCAACATAGAGGCAAGCTCAGTTTTGAGTATCTCTATGAGATTTTTCTGAAGAATGGCGGTAAGATCTCTAGGATAAGGATTTGGACTTTGATATGTCCATGTGTATGAATAACATGGAAAATGTGCAAGCAATGAGCTTGCATGATGAATGTTTATCTATGTTTGTATATGCTTGAATGTATGGAATGAATGGGCTATAAGGTTTCCCAATATGAAGACCGATGTTAAGACCAAATAGATATGAATGAATGATATAAAATGTGAAAGTAATGCACATGTATGATGTATGAGTATATGTATACTAAACACACGATGGGACTTCCTGAATGAGTGAAATGTAAGGCAAGAATTGCACTTGCCAAGATTGAATGAATACCATGGATGCATGGCTGACTCTATTCTCAAGAGTCATGAAATTTTTATTTTGAATGATAGCTTGAGGGGAATGTGTTCCATTCCCTCAGGAAAAGATAATATAAATTGATAAAAAGAGTAAATGAGAAGGGATGCTTATTGTCAAGATAAAAAGCAAGCTGATTTGGCCTTAATGGTTGGATGTAAATGGTCATGAAAAATCATGAAGCAACTAAATTTAAATTGATATAGAAAAGAAAGTTGTAAGTGTGCCTGTAGTAGACACACATCATGTTGAAGCATGTAGTAAGAGCACTGTGAATGACAACACAATGGGATAATGTGCATATGTAATTCAGAATGCATCATAAGAATGTAGGTTTATATTCCCTATGGAATATTGGTAAACATATGAAATGGTAAAGTTAAAGTGGACCCAAGGTTGAGTCCATCATAAATAGTGATGGATATGCAATAATAAAGTTGCATGTTAAAGGACTTCCTTGTGGAGGAACTGTATAAAGGATCTGATAGGAGAAAAAATCCACAACCGTAATGATTGATAAGAATTGGGCAGTGGGATATATATATATATATATATATATATATATGTTTTTGTAGCATGTTGATTTATCCAAGAAGGTTAAGTGAACCTAACCAAGACTGTTCAAGGAAAAGAGAAGGGAAATCCCAACAAGGAGTAGATTGCATAAGCAAAGAAGGAGAAAAGGAGGAATACTTTTCTCACTTTAAAATCTGATTTGCTTAACAAGGTTATGAATCTCAAAAAGGAACAATTGTGAAAGCAAAGGAAAATAAATAAATAAATATGTTTAAATGAATAGGCTTGGTTAAGCCATGTAAAGTAAAGGCAATGAGGCCTTGGAAAATAATGCAGTTGGACTGAAAGTCCAGGACCGTGTAGAGGGAGTTGGACAAGGGAAGATTTCCTCGACTTCTTTCTCATTGTTTATTGTATTTCTCTGATATGAGAGTCTGATTTACTGATGCAGGTAAGTGTTTTGGAATAAGGATGCTGATAATTGTATGATTATAGAATACAATTGAAAATTGGATTGTGATTGCACTAGCTAACACATTAAGGAGTAATGTGGTAGAGTGCATAGAGATATGTTGGGGCATATCTGAAAATGTTTTATTGATTTAAATGCTATGATAC
>JZKD02S0092065.1:12695-24930 GCA_000966675.3 Picea glauca | reverse complement strand
CATCTATCAAAGTATAATATTTGACAATAGCAAAAACATCAACAATAATCTCAGAGTTGTCCAATCTTGTAGCAAACTTCCCTTCAATTGCATAAATCTGGTGACATGTAACTCTAATCGATTTTGTGAGGATTTGGGTCAATTTAGATTGGGCAAGACATTTGAGAGCATCATTCCACCATACATGAAACTTGAATCATAACATAACTTTGATCATGCCTGAAATTCTATCAGATTCATGTCAAATTTATAGTCGAAAAAAGGGTACTTTTACTTTTAGTTTACAAGATTATTAGCTTGCTCCTTAAATTGCATATCAAGTTTAAAAGATACACTTAAAATGACCAACAAATCCATGAGATTGCAATCTAATAATAAGCAAGCAGGTGATTGGGCTTTACAAAAACTTAAATTCAATGTCCCAATGAGTATAAAGCAAGCAAGTGATTGAGCTTTACAACAACTTAAGTTCAATATCCCAATAAATATAGATTACATCACAAAAAACACACCTCATAAACAATGCTTCCAAAAATCATGACCAACGCCCCCCCCAAAATGAGGTAATCGATCTTAAGAAATTAGAGTGGAGGATTTGCCACTGATATGTTCTTAGAAAATCTCAAGTAAAACCAGGAGAGAAATAAGTCGGTGAGAATGTACATAAAATATTGAATAAATCCAATTAACTAAATGAGGTGATTGGTTTACAATTTAGGTTTAAAAACCGCTGTTTCCCCAAAACAAACATAACCAAAACCAACCCAAAACAGGAAAAAGCATATTTAACACTTGTGTAATTTGGTGGAGTCAATAGAATTTAAGGTTAATAAATATATTTAGAAACACAATCTTATGAAAAAAGAGTTTGAATCCCACACATAATGGATAAACACAAGCCCTGGTCAATAGATGTTGTAAGAGAATTGAGTTTGTAGAGACGTACTTTATTACATTACCATGGGCGAAGGACCCGTGGATTTCAGCATCCGTCCTCGAATGAATTACTGGACTCTCCATTGTTTTCTCCGATTAAAACTGTTGTCCGATAGCGACGGGAAAAATTAGAAACGAGAAAAAGGGAAAAAAACCATAATATTCCGGATATTAATATAACATTGGATGAGTGAATGCGACCCTATCGGGAGTCTGCAATCTGCCACGCGTCGAATGAACGAAGCGCGTTTATCCTGACGTGGAGCTGTCCAACGGAGCAACAGATTGCTTTTGTACTGTGAAACTCATGTGATTTGCTGAGGCTTACGTCATCTTTTGCCAGTTCGTTTTCCGAGCTGGCAAGCCCCACGCAAATCCCAAGATCAAGAAGCAGCTTATTTATTTTTGGCTTTCCGAAGACGAAATTGAATACCCCGTTGTTGTTCAAATTGCCAGCCGTTACCACGTGTCGCATGTGCAACCGCGTGCCGTGGGCCACAGGATGCGCCAGGGTGTCTGACGTGTCAGTGATCCAACGGCCTAGATCGACTGAGAAGTTCACCCAGGCAAGTCACCGAACCCAGGAATGGGGAACCCACCTAGGGTCAAGTGTTAAGCCGGGGTTATGCCAAGGGATCAAAGATGAAACCGGCGTGTCCGGTGGCCACCGGCTGTAGGCCGCGGACGAGGATGATTTCGCTCGTGTGTTCGACGGGCCGGACGGATGATAAGGGGTCAAAGTTGAGGAGGGCCAGAGGAACAGCTCGAAGCTCAAAATACTAGAGGTTTTTGTGAGAACTTTGAGAGGTTTAGAAAACCCATTCGCCTCGGAGTTGCATTGTATTGCTCGCTAAATCTTAATTATCTGGTGCAAATGGCTGGGAACAGCACGCCTCTCATTCCCAAGGTAAAATTCTTACGAATTGCCAGCATTAGATTTCGAATTTCGAGCTGGGAATTGCGTTCCAGAGTTTGAATTTGGGGTTCTGTGGAGGGTTTTAGCGTCAATTTACGCTTTTTTTTCCTATCCCCTGTCACAAATTCTCAATTTTTGTGGGGAATTGGGGATGCAAAATCTCATCTTCGGAAAATTTGAGGGTTTAAGGCAGAGAATTCTGAGAATTCTCCATTTAAATAGAACCCGGTTGCCCGTCTGGATGTCTGTCCATTGGCCGTTGGGAAATTATTGTAAAGAATTTTAGCTGTGGCTCCAATTCTGCTTCCCTTTGTTTAGAAATCAAAGAATTGTCCTGTTGAATGGGAGTTTAATATACAAGGTCCGATTTTTGTAGCGAATTGTTCGCAGAAATTTCCCGTTAGTTGATCGCCGTGGAAAAATTGAGATGTAAGCTCAAGTCCGTTTTGAATTTTGTCTGTTTTTTAGAAAATTAAGCTTTGGAATCGAAATTGTCCGGATGAGCTGAATTTTCTTCACAATTTTTTATTTAAGAATTTAGCCAAATTATGCTTGTTTTTCTGTACATCGGATCTTCGCTTTGAGCTCTGTCAAAATTTTGAGAATGAATTGCAGCTGATAATTGAATTTTCCGTTTTCCTGTTCATTTATCCTCTCTCTTTTTAAAAAAAAAAAGTGGGGGTTAAGATGTCTGTTAAATGATCTTAAAATTCCCCTTACGCATTTCCTTTAGAATTTGGGATGTCGAGTCAAAAAATATCTCCTCCGTTTTTCTATTTCATGTGGCTTTGTGCCTGGGATCGTCTATTTCGCCGAGGTTCAGAAAATTTAAGAATCTGATGTTAATTGACGTAAGTAAAATTAGCGTAATTGGGAATGCAGTGTTGACATTCTAGACATTTGCGTCGGTATTTGTTGATCGATCTTGCATTTAACAGACTTTGATCGTTTCCATTGAATAATTAGAGTTAAACAAATGCGATTGGATCCACCAATTTGCACTTGTGGATTTGCTTATATCAAAATTCTGTTAAATTGGCTGTAAAAGCTCGTTAAAGGTTTTATAAATATTTTTAGCTCGTCTCATTTGCAGGTTTAAGGAGTCAATTTGGTGAATTGGAGGACTTTGTGGCACAAGCTTTCGATTGAATTTAGTAGAAATCCTGTGTGTCAATTTGTCATTGCGAGCAAAAATCTGCCGCACTCAACGTTGAAATACTGGAATATTCTGATTAAATTTGGAAGGGATCCCGCCTGTGGAATATATAAGTCGATCCATTTCCCTGTTCAACCGCGGATGACCACAGAGATACAGATCTCCCTTTGAAAATGCCTTCTCTTAAATTATAAGAAGTCTTGGGTTTAACAGAGATTTAGCGGTGAGAAAAAAAATCACGTACTTAATTTTCCTTTTTATCTCGTAATGAATTGGTAATTGGCTGTTCGTGAATTTATTTCTTGCTGCCATCGATTCGCTTGTATTCTGCCCGCTTTTGAATTGTAAACCTATAGTGTACATTTTGATTAAAGTGTGGGAAACGCATGGCAGGATTTACAAGCATTTGAAATTGGGAGCGTCAAAGAGATCAATCAAGCCAGAGAAGAAAACGGGTCTCCTTCCATATAAATATACAGCTTTACTATTGAATTCGAGCATTCATAGCAGGTTTCCTGCTGCGAATATCTGATACATAGCAGCGAGATAATGCTATTTACGTGCTGATTTTTTGCTGATTATTTTGTGGTATGGATTCAAGAAAGAGGATGGAATATGGATTTCTGGGCTATCAGGCCCCGCCTTTACCTCGAGCTATGCGGTCTGCACGGGTACTTTTAGTCATCTTTTAATTAGCAATTCACTCTTTAGTATGTATCAAAGAAAGTAAAATTGTTGGTATTGTGTCATTCAGATGTGAAGATATACTATAATTGTCAATGTGCAGGGGCGTGGTTCAGGTTACCGAAAGAAAGATGGCTACGACAATGGGATGGTGTCTATTGAATTACTTGCAACTGTCGCCGGAGATCTCTTGCAAGAGCAGGAAAATCAGAAATCTGCATCTGAGCAACTAGGTGTCAAATCATTTGAAATTTGTCATGAAGTGGCAGGGAATGGTCCAAGAGAAGAAGAGAATTGTGCTGAAGAGGCTCTCCTGGAACTGGAAAAATCTCACATTTATACGTTTGAAGATGCTGTGCAAAGACAGGCGTCTTCAAGCCAAGGAACTAAAGTAGAGCCAGATGATCAAGGAAGCTCTGACGAGAATGCTGTTGTTCTGGGTGCATCCCATAGGAAGGTTACCCTTGACGCCTCTTGTATAAAGGAGAGCCCAGATATGATAATTCAGAGTGCATCTAGATCTGTTTCAAGTATAAGCAAATCTGGATGTCCTGTACAATCTTATAATCACAATCAGAAGGGTCTAGATATTCATGTAAACACTCAAGCAAGAGATGAAAAGGCAATGCAGGGCATCTCCCTTGGCGAGTCTGGAGAGAAAAAAGGATGCGTCATAGAGAAAGAAGTGTATTCTACAAATACTTGCAAAGAAAGATTCTTAACTGAGCAAAGACTCCTTGGCTCAGGACACAACATTCTGGATTCAGGTGTGGGGGTAACAAAAGAGACCTTGGGAATAGTTGAAAATAATGAAGGTAAAGGGGAGAATGAGATTGACGAATGTAACCTAGGGCGATGGAAGAGAGGTCACCACGTGTGTGAAAATATGGAAGATGATTTGATGCTAGATGCACATTCACTTCCTGCGAGTTCAGGAGTCAGTGAAGAGGCGCCTCTGGATGTAGATATGAAACCTCCTCCACTGGTTAGTTCAGGTAGCAGTGGAGATGCACACCCATGTGTGGGGAGCAAACCTGATTCTTATTTAAGTTGCCCGAATACTAGTATAAAAGTTTGTAGAGATGATGACGACAATTCTTCTGGATGTACCACTCCAAAAAGAGTTATTAAAAAATCATTCAAAGCCCATTACCATAGGGGAGCAAAACTGAGAAGAGCCATTACTTCAAAGTTTAGGAAGGCAGTTACAGCTTCTTCAAGAAAGAGGAAGCGTTCTGACATTGATATTATTGCCAATGATGGTAAGTTCAATATTGCTGTTTTTCTGTACCTTTAATTTGTTTTTATGGTTGGCATTGTGACATTGATATTGAATTCAACAGCTGGATTAAAAGAAAGAAAAAAACCATTGAAATTTCGGAAGTTTGAACAATGCAATTATCTGTTTTTCTATTATGAGGGATCTCATTTACTTTATTTCAATAGAGAGAATTTGTTTGGAGTTACTTAATCTTTGGAACCACATTATTTCCTTGCCACACTTCAGTTTGTACTATGCTCATCATAATTTCCTACATGCTAACAGATAAGATGCTAAAGAGGGAAACTCCTGGCTATGGAGGGAGCTACACAAGGCAAAGGACCGTAAGGTGTTCACCATCTAAAAGGAGGAGACTAGCTGAAGAAATATGTATTCCTACATCAGATGGACATGCAAGCACTGCTAGTGCTGGTTTGGACAGCAATGGTGAAGATGGCGAACCTCCTGCTTCTGCTGCAAAAATACGCAGAGGTAAATTTGATATTCTATTTTGAGATTCTTTTCACTTGGTAGATGATAAGTGACATTTTCAGTGGTCCACACTGCATAGTAAGGGGACTACTTCAGAATTTAGCTTTTCAGCTTGCAATTGTGCTTATTGTCCTTGCCTAGTGTTCTTTTCTTAGCCTTTCATATTGTTTATGTGAAAAATATGATTTGATTTTCAGCAAAATCAGCAAGTGTATCATCATCACCAACATCAGCTACGGGCTCTTCAAAGCATTCATCTATTAAGAAATCAAGCGAATCACATGGTTAGATTCTTGAATACAAAGTTTTTCTTAATTCTGAACTTTAAAGAGATGGTTAGTTCCTTCTAAGTAAGATATGTACATGATATTCTTATGTCTGAAATTGTGCTGCACAAAGCTACATAGAATGCACGAAAGCAAAACCCTCTATGAAATCCTGGCAGTTCTGTTTTAGGGTTTTAATCTGTTAACACTGGTGTTATTGGTCTGTTGTGCAGTTAAACTGACTATTAAATCATTCACAGTCCCAGAGCTTTTTATTGATATGCCAGAATCTGCAACTGTTGCCAGTTTGAAGGTAAGATTTTGCTTTATTGTTTACTTAGAAGTTGGATTCCTTTTTCTGGAGGATTTATATTTTTATTATTTACCTCAAGAGTTTGGATGTTTACTTCATCCACATGCTTGGAACAAAATTATAATAGTAAAGAGAGGATTTTTGTGTTTTATTTGTTCAGCCACCCTACAGACATTCCAATAAGTGACTGACTTAATTGATTTATTTTGTCCCACATTTTTCTACATTTGTCCAAAACAGAGGACAGTGATGGAGGCAGCTATGAATCTTCTTGGAGATGGATTGCGAGTCTGTGTTCTGCTTCAAGGCAAGAAGGTATCTGATGAGAGTTATACTCTAGACCAATTAGGCATAGCACATGGTGGGAAGCTGGATTCCGTGGGATTTATGTTAGAACCAAATCCAATGCCAACTTCTCAGGCATGTGCTGAGGATCCTCTCTTCATGCTCTCTCGAGCTGTGACTCAACCTTCCCCAAGGTAAAAGCTGTTATGTTTATTATATTGAAGTTACA
This sequence comes from Picea glauca, assembly GCA_000966675.3. Classification (NCBI taxonomy): domain Eukaryota; kingdom Viridiplantae; phylum Streptophyta; class Pinopsida; order Pinales; family Pinaceae; genus Picea; species Picea glauca. Next base: position 18,392 of record JZKD02S0092065.1, on the reverse strand, counting down.
TTGAACTTTCACATGTCCATTTTGAGAGAGCATTTACTGATTTTAAAAGGGCCTTTGGGCATTAGCAACAAGCCTCAACTACTATTTTTTGAATAAAGTTATTTAGTCTCATATGGATATCAATTTGCAGGTATCCAACAGGGTCTGCTTCAGGGCAGACAACTGCTGCTGAAGGTAATAAAAGTGTCATGAAAAGCCGTTCTAACAAGATAAACGGGACTGCAGGTGCAGAAGTGGCAGTTACAACAGGTGTTGTTCACCTAGCCAACTTTTGTGTTTGGTGATTTGTTCACATAATTGAGTGAAAGTTAACCATTGATTTCAATCTCAGAATAATTTTCTATTTTCTTTTATCTTTATCCAGGTGGTAGAACACAGACTGAAACAAACCAGTGGACAAAAAGTGAATATGAAGTGATAAATGATTTGCCACACATGCAAGCTGGGTCCAATCCAGGGGCCCTTATTGTGCATCCAATTGTAGGAGCTGAAACTGCACAGGGATTGGCCTTGGTACCCTTAAACCATAAGTCCCGGGGCTCTGAGATTGGTAAGCGCCGAATCCGGAGACCATTTAGTGTCGCTGAGGTAGAGGCTCTTGTACATGCAGTGGAAAAACTTGGGACTGGCAGGTATGTTGCTTTGCATGTACTGTATAGAAGAAAAAATGTCAATACCTAGGGGTCCAGAGAGAGAGAGAGAGAGAGAGAGATGTATATATATTTTATTTATCTCATGCATCTCTTTTCACTCTTTGAAGGTGGCGTGATGTTAAGCTGCGTGCATTCGAACAGGCAAAGCACCGAACCTATGTTGATTTGAAGGTATGGTCATTTTTCTTCTTTTGAACTCCTCAAATATTAGGTTATGGGTCAAGCCTCAATGTACTACATGCTTGAAATCCTGTCCAAACCACCACACTGCTGGACTAAACATTTTTGGGTGATAGGTGGATGACAGTTGAGCACTTTCCTTTTTGATCCACATATAGAATGCTGTTAGAATTTAGTAGAATATTGTTCTGCACCTTTTGATGGACTGCATGACATCACTATTATTTTCTCTTCACAATTTACATAACAGTGTAAACTCATCATTGAGGTGACTTTTTTTCTTCTCTTTGTTTCCTCACATTAGACTGATAGTTCATGTATTTTTCAGCTTTTTTCATCAATCTCTTATGCCCTTATTCTAGCTACAGTGGCCTGGCTTATATGTCTTTGTTGGTACACAATTTTTTTTTGTGTGTTTTCCCTTGTTTGCAGAGTGGTTATATCTGATAATTTCATGTTCTATTGCAAATTTTGATTTTCCCATGTTTGCTGAAAATAGAACATAGGACAAACGTCTCAAAAATTCAGTGGATAAACATAGTTTGAAAACAATGATTTGTCACTTATTTTTAAAATAAGTTTGTGCAATTTCATTGATCCCCTGTATTCTGGAGTGAAAAAATCCAATAGTTAGCAAGGAAGAAACAATGAATTTGAAACATAAAACTAATATTTACCAGTCGCTTTTCCACAGCTACTTATGCATGGTGTTTGTCTTGTTTGACTTGCAGGATAAATGGAAGACATTGGTTCACACAGCAAAGATCGCTCCCCACCAGCGTAGGGGAGAGCCAGTTCCACAGGAGCTGTTGGACAGGGTCATACATGCCCATAATTACTGGACAGATCAGCAAGCTAAGCAGCAAGCAGAGGTTTGCCTGTAAAATAGGCAAGCACTTTCCAAATTGGTGTCAGCTTATCACATAATTTGGACAAGCTGGAAACCACACTATGTAAAGTGTAAAAATCTCACCACATTTTTAGCCAGCTCCCTTTATTAAATGGAGTTCGGCATGTACAAAATTGATATTGTAACCTCTTGTTTATAGCTGGCTCTGGCAGGAGTACCTCTCAAGGAAATGAGAGCTACAGGAACAACAATCAGTCTGACTACACATGTAGATGCATATTCTACATTGCCGATTGACACTAACACAATTTATCGACGTTGGCTATTGCAAATGCATGGAGATAAGGAGGATATATGCTAGTGATGACCTCGTCTGCAAGCTTACTTGAAGCTTGCATGTGGGCTCGATGGATTACACAAATTGTGAATGAAAGCTGTCGTATGTGGAAATCCCTCATCACTCTTTATGGCTCGATCTTTAGATTAGGTTCAATTATTTGCCATTATGGCTTGGGCATTCACTGTCCGATTTGGTCTTCTGTTCAAAATTTTCATTTATTTGTTGTAATGAATGTAGATGCAAAAACTGTGCCTGATGGCCCATGCTTGTATTTGATTCGACTGTTCACTCTTATCATTTTTTGCAAGAGCAATAGATGGAATAGTGCTTTTGTTGGTTGCTTAATGCAGATTGGGCCAGGGGTTCTCCCTCCTCGTGAATAAAGAATTCTGTTGAGTTTGTGAATAAAAATTCTCTGAAATATAATATGATTTAATTCAAAATATGACGAGGGCTCTGATGTAGTGTTTTTCCTCTTTTTGATATCAAACATTTCCTTTGATGGGCAGTCATCTTCTGAGCCAGGGCTGTCGGGCCCTGGCTGTACATTGCAAGAACTGACAACAAAAGAAAAGCGATAAGTATTATTCATGCTCGGGACTGTCATTTTTCAAGCTGGGAAGCCCATGGCTATCATCATGAGTTTGATGTGAAAGCCGCAATGAGCATTTTCCAAAAAAATAAGGGGTGCAATGAGTTTCATTTTCCAGCGGAATTAGGACCTCGTAACATGTGCTGGGCCACCACTAAATACAATAATGTACCATCAAATTCAACCCTACATGACCTGCTTGAGTTCATCGAATTCAACGCTGTCCGGCTCTGATTTAATTGTAGATTCTAAGACCATACATCCGCTGTTATGATCTTTTTGAATCGCAGATTCTAAGTTAGTGTAGTCCTTCTCACTATTTGTAATCAGGCCATTTCCCCACCGGATATAAAGCACTTAATGACAAAATGTACCCCCTCTATAAGTACTCTGACTTTATGCCCAGGGAGATTGTGGGGCTTCAATGTTTTTTGGGATCGCCCTATACCGGGCAGATCATGTGGCCTCTATTAACTCATTGGTAAACAATTTAATGGAAATTATTACAAGTATTGCCACTAATCGAATCGCCCTATACCGGGCAGATCATGTGGCCTCTATTAATTCGTTGGCAAACAATTTAATGGAAACTATTAACGAGTATTGCCACTAATTCATTAAAAAGAAAAAGCCAAAATATCGGTTAACGACTCTATAATAAGAGGTGGTTTACGTGGTTTTGCCACCAACCCCCCCTCTCCCCCAAACAATTGCTCAAGGAAACGATATTTTTTTGTAGAAAAAGAATTAGAAGCTGTTGTTAAGTGCATAAGATAGCAAAGGCTTGTAAGTGAGGGATATTGCGCTGTGCATCAATAAGTGATCAGATTGTTTGATCAGATTGTTTAATCATTCGCTATACTTTATCCCGAGTAAGTTAATTATGGAGCAATTTTTCCTCTTTTCAATAAAAAAAAAAAATGGGTTTAAATCTGGTCAGATTTTCAGGGGTAGTTAGAGTTTGGCATGGATCAAAGTTTCATGCATTTCAGAGTCTTATTTTGGGGTTTTGCTCCATTTTAAACCAACCCAGAAGCTCAGAAAATTGATGACACTTCTAAATTAGTTGGAAATTTAAAACTGCACTGCCTAAAAATATGCCAGAAAAATAACTAGGAAGAGAAGATTGCTCCTGAAAATGTGCCAGAAAAATAACTAAGAAAAAAAGATTGTTCCTGAAAATAACTAGGAAGAGAAGATTGTTCCTGAGTTAACCCACTCCCTATAATAAATAAGTGATCATTAACTTCATATGTCCACCTAATAATGTGAGTAGTATTTAATAGGTATGTCCACCTAATAATGTGAGTAGTATTTAATAGGTAATATGTGTGCCTTATTCAACAGTTTATTAAGTACAATTATTATCAAGTAAATCCTCTAATTTAATAATTCTGTATGAAACAGTTTATTAAATACAATTATTATCAAGTAAATCCTCTAATTTAATAATTCTGTATGAAAGATCAAGTCCTTATTGATGGAATGTGTAACGTTTTGTTTGTAACGTTTTGTTTCTGTATCAGTGCTTTGCGGACCCGAAAACTTATATTATGTGGGCCCATACTAATCATGTGTGGGCCATAGGAATCAAGCTATGTGGTACGTAATCTTTATACCTTGATGTGCTTATGATGGCCATGTACGGTCTACGGCCTCGGATCTTGTTGGCTCATGAGTCTCGCATGCCTTTGTCCATCATCAATAAATACGATTGGGCAGAGTGTTATATACGGAAATTGCAATACGTATGTACAAAGACTGGTAATATTAATATATTATAGAAATTTGATTTGATTTGGAGAAACAATTATTATAATGTTTTAGAATATTGTTTCCCACATATGGGCATTAATGTAATTATTTTAATGAATCTTAATGTTATTATTTATCTTAATTAGAGTTATATTTTTGTCGTTGAAGTTTAAACACTTACTTTAATGTTATTATTTGCATTCATTAGTCATATTTTTGGGGTGATGTCATAATCCATAACGTGGTTTGGGTTTGTGTGCTCAATCACATCCATGTTTAATTTTGTTTATATGATAATGCGAGAGTCCCCTAGAACAAGAAGGTGGCTTATGGGAAAGTTTCTTAAGATCGTTAGTTGCAAGATCCTTATAATGAGCGTATATGGTCAATTTGGAATTATTTCAAGTTTTTAAATTTATCCACAAAGTCGATCGATTCGGATGGTTTCCAAGGATGGGGTACTGGCCCATATTTTTATATTTTCGAGGTGAAGGGTATAGTCAATGAAATGTTAATGAGATGAAGAACATATTTTCAATATCCCTTTTGAAAGCATCCCTTTATTATGAAATATTATGCTGTACTATTTTTTCATTATTAGAAATATAGGATGTGATGTTGGTATATATATATATATACACACGACTATGTCCTATCTTTTTGAGATAGAAGTGAATTTCAAAAATAAATTATATTTAAGATTTTTATAAATATATTATAAAATGTGAGTAATATTTTTGACAAAAAAATATTATAATATAGTTTATTGATTATAGATTTGTTTAGAAATAATGTAGTGAGCTATTCAAATTATTGGGAATTTAATTTGATTTTCATCTCTATTCTAAATTTGATTTTCATTTCTATTTTATTTTGTAAAGAGTTTTATATAATTATTATTTAAGTAATATTAAGTTGTCACAAATTATTATATTCTTATTAATTATTAGTTTTTTTTTTAATATTAATATTGAAATTTGGAATATCTTTATATTAATTTTTCTTAAATCATAAAATTATTAATTTTAATGATTATAATGAAGTATGATATAAGATTAATTTATTAATTTTAATGATGTGAATTATGATATATAATTACTTGTGAGTGTATTTTTCATCCAAAATGAAATTATTAATTTTTAACAATTATTATATAAAAAAGTTTTGCACTTCAATTTTTTTTTATAATATAAATGATATAAAAAAATAGTATTGTACAATAATAAATGTGAACTAAATTAATTTTGGTATGTCTAATATTTTTATGGACTTTTGATTTACATTCACATAAATTAATAATTTTAAGTTAAAAAAATTCATAAATACA
>JZKD02S0092065.1:0-12685 GCA_000966675.3 Picea glauca | reverse complement strand
TGTATTTATGAATTTTTTTAACTTAAAATTATTAATTTATGTGAATGTAAATCAAAAGTCCATAAAAATATTAGACATACCAAAATTAATTTAGTTCACATTTATTATTGTACAACACTATTTTTTTATATCATTTATATGATAAAAAAAATTGAAGTGCAAAACTTTTTTATATAATAATTGTTAAAAATTAATAATTTCATTTTGAATGAAAAATACACTCACAAGTAATTATATATCATAATTCACATCATTAAAATTAATAAATTAACCTTATACCATACTTCATTATAATCATTAAAATTAATAATTTTATGATTTAAGAAAAATTAATATAAAAATATTCCAAATTTCAATATTAATATTAAAAAAAAACTAATAATTAATAAAAATATAATAATTTGTGACAACTTAATATTACTTAAATAATAATTATATAAAACTCTTTACAAAATAAAATAGAAATGAAAATCAAATTTAGAATAGAGATGAAAATCAAATTAAATTCCCAATAATTTGAATAGCTCACTACATTATTTCTAAACAAATCTATAATCAATAAACTATATTATAATATTTTTTTGTCAAAAATATTACTCACATTTTATAATATATTTATAAAAATCTTAAATATAATTTATTTTTGAAATTCACTTCTATCTCAAAAAGATAGGACATAGTCGTGTGTATATATATATACCAACATCACATCCTATATTTCTAATAATGAAAAAATAGTACAGTATAATATTTCATAAGTTACTCCTTGAAAATATGTTCTTCATCTCATGAACATTTCATTCAGGCCTGGAATTTGACATCCCACGGGACGTATTTTTTATTTGAACCCGTATTTAACACCTGTATTTGACACCTGGATAAAAAATCCACACGTCATTATTGACAGACATCAAAATACCAAAAACGTCAAATTGATGTTTAACAGTGTAGATTTCCCGTCAAAATCTGTTGTAGGTACTTACACATTAGAGCCTTATAAGTATATACCGTCTAGGTTAATAACTATAATTCATGGCTTCAGCCTTCAAGGAACTTGGACAATGTTAGTTGAGGGAGTAAATGAACACTGAAATTACAAATTCCAATGCTCCAACTAGGGTCTTTTGAAATTTACACAATATACAAAATATTTTGACATTTATGATTTTAGATAAAACTTGAAGTGACAGGCATGAAAATAATTTAACCGTCATCAATTTTTGTCTTGACAGGCTGAGTAAATTTGAAATTCCAGACCTGATTTCATTGACTATACCCTTCACCTCGAAGATATAAAAATATGGGCGTACCCCATCCTTGGAAACCATCCGAATCGATAGACTTTGTGGATAAATTTAAAAACTTGAAATAATTCCAAATTGACCATATACGCTCATTATAAGGATATTGCAACTAACGATCTTAAGAAACTTTCCCATCATATAACCAAAATTAAACATGGATGTGATTGAGCACACAAACCCAAACCACGTTATGGATTATGACATCACCCCAAAAATATGACTAATGAATGCAAATAATAACATTAAAGTAAGTGCTTAAACTTCAACGACAAAAATATAACTCTAATTAAGATAAATAATAACATTAAGATTCATTAAAATAATTACATTAATGCCCATATGTGGGAAACAATATTCTAAAACATTATAATAATTGTTTCTCCAAATCAAATCAAATTTCTATAATATATTAATATTACCAGTCTTTGTACATACGTATTGCAATTTCCGTATATAACACTCTGCCCAATCGTATTTATTGATGATGGACAAAGGCATGCGAGACTCATGAGCCAACAAGATCCGAGGCCGTAGACCGTACATGGCCATCATAAGCACATCAAGGTATAAAGATTACGTACCACATAGCTTGATTCCTATGGCCCACACATGATTAGTATGGGCCCACATAATATAAGTTTTCGGGTCCGCAAAGCACTGATACAGAAACAAAACGTTACAAACAAAACGTTACACATTCCATCAATAAGGACTTGATCTTTCATACAGAATTATTAAATTAGAGGATTTACTTGATAATAATTGTATTTAATAAACTGTTTCATACAGAATTATTAAATTAGAGGATTTACTTGATAATAATTGTACTTAATAAACTGTTGAATAAGGCACACATATTACCTATTAAATACTACTCACATTATTAGGTGGACATATGAAATTAATGATCACTTATTTATTATAGGGAGTGGGTTAACTCAGGAGCAATCTTCTCTTCTTAGTTATTTTCAGGAACAATCTTTTTTTCTTAGTTATTTTTCTGGCACATTTTCAGGAGCAATCTTCTCTTCCTAGTTATTTTTCTGGCACATTTTCAGGAGCAATCTTCTCTTCCTAGTTATTTTTCTGGCATATTTTTAGGCAGTGCAGTTTTAAATTTCCAACCAATTTAGAAGTGTCATCAATTTTCTGAGCTTCTGGGTTGGTTTAAAATGGAGCAAAACCCCCAAAGTAAGACTCTGAAATGCATGAAACTTTGATCCATGCCAAACTCTAACTACCCCTGAAAATCTGAGCAGATTTAAACCCATTTTTTTTTTATTGAAAAGAGGAAAAATTGCTCCATAATTAACTTACTCGGGATAAAGTATAGCGAATGATTAAACAATCTGATCACTTATTGATGCACAGCGCAATATCCCTCACTTACAAGCCTTTGCTATCTTATGCACTTTAACAACAGCGCAATATCCCTCACTTACAAGCCTTTGCTATCTTATGCACTTAACAACAGCTTCTAATTCTTTTTCTACAAAAAAATATCGTTTCCTTGAGCAATTGTTTGGGGGAGAGGGGGGGTTGGTGGCAAAACCACGTAAACCACCTCTTATTATAGAGTCGTTAACCGATATTTTGGCTTTTTCTTTTTAATGAATTAGTGGCAATACTCGTTAATAGTTTCCATTAAATTGTTTGCCAACGAATTAATAGAGGCCACATGATCTGCCCGGTATAGGGCGATTCGATTAGTGGCAATACTTGTAATAATTTCCATTAAATTGTTTACCAATGAGTTAATAGAGGCCACATGATCTGCCCGGTATAGGGCGATCCCAAAAAACATTGAAGCCCCACAATCTCCCTGGGCATAAAGTCAGAGTACTTATAGAGGGGGTACATTTTGTCATTAAGTGCTTTATATCCGGTGGGGAAATGGCCTGATTACAAATAGTGAGAAGGACTACACTAACTTAGAATCTGCGATTCAAAAAGATCATAACAGCGGATGTATGGTCTTAGAATCTACAATTAAATCAGAGCCGGACAGCGTTGAATTCGATGAACTCAAGCAGGTCATGTAGGGTTGAATTTGATGGTACATTATTGTATTTAGTGGTGGCCCAGCACATGTTACGAGGTCCTAATTCCGCTGGAAAATGAAACTCATTGCACCCCTTATTTTTTTGGAAAATGCTCATTGCGGCTTTCACATCAAACTCATGATGATAGCCATGGGCTTCCCAGCTTGAAAAATGACAGTCCCGAGCATGAATAATACTTATCGCTTTTCTTTTGTTGTCAGTTCTTGCAATGTACAGCCAGGGCCCGACAGCCCTGGCTCAGAAGATGACTGCCCATCAAAGGAAATGTTTGATATCAAAAAGAGGAAAAACACTACATCAGAGCCCTCGTCATATTTTGAATTAAATCATATTATATTTCAGAGAATTTTTATTCACAAACTCAACAGAATTCTTTATTCACGAGGAGGGAGAACCCCTGGCCCAATCTGCATTAAGCAACCAACAAAAGCACTATTCCATCTATTGCTCTTGCAAAAAATGATAAGAGTGAACAGTCGAATCAAATACAAGCATGGGCCATCAGGCACAGTTTTTGCATCTACATTCATTACAACAAATAAATGAAAATTTTGAACAGAAGACCAAATCGGACAGTGAATGCCCAAGCCATAATGGCAAATAATTGAACCTAATCTAAAGATCGAGCCATAAAGAGTGATGAGGGATTTCCACATACGACAGCTTTCATTCACAATTTGTGTAATCCATCGAGCCCACATGCAAGCTTCAAGTAAGCTTGCAGACGAGGTCATCACTAGCATATATCCTCCTTATCTCCATGCATTTGCAATAGCCAACGTCGATAAATTGTGTTAGTGTCAATCGGCAATGTAGAATATGCATCTACATGTGTAGTCAGACTGATTGTTGTTCCTGTAGCTCTCATTTCCTTGAGAGGTACTCCTGCCAGAGCCAGCTATAAACAAGAGGTTACAATATCAATTTTGTACATGCCGAACTCCATTTAATAAAGGGAGCTGGCTAAAAATGTGGTGAGATTTTTACACTTTACATAGTGTGGTTTCCAGCTTGTCCAAATTATGTGATAAGCTGACACCAATTTGGAAAGTGCTTGCCTATTTTACAGGCAAACCTCTGCTTGCTGCTTAGCTTGCTGATCTGTCCAGTAATTATGGGCATGTATGACCCTGTCCAACAGCTCCTGTGGAACTGGCTCTCCCCTACGCTGGTGGGGAGCGATCTTTGCTGTGTGAACCAATGTCTTCCATTTATCCTGCAAGTCAAACAAGACAAACACCATGCATAAGTAGCTGTGGAAAAGCGACTGGTAAATATTAGTTTTATGTTTCAAATTCATTGTTTCTTCCTTGCTAACTATTGGATTTTTTCACTCCAGAATACAGGGGATCAATGAAATTGCACAAACTTATTTTAAAAATAAGTGACAAATCATTGTTTTCAAACTATGTTTATCCACTGAATTTTTGAGACGTTTGTCCTATGTTCTATTTTCAGCAAACATGGGAAAATCAAAATTTGCAATAGAACATGAAATTATCAGATATAACCACTCTGCAAACAAGGGAAAACACACAAAAAAAAATTGTGTACCAACAAAGACATATAAGCCAGGCCACTGTAGCTAGAATAAGGGCATAAGAGATTGATGAAAAAAGCTGAAAAATACATGAACTATCAGTCTAATGTGAGGAAACAAAGAGAAGAAAAAAAGTCACCTCAATGATGAGTTTACACTGTTATGTAAATTGTGAAGAGAAAATAATAGTGATGTCATGCAGTCCATCAAAAGGTGCAGAACAATATTCTACTAAATTCTAACAGCATTCTATATGTGGATCAAAAAGGAAAGTGCTCAACTGTCATCCACCTATCACCCAAAAATGTTTAGTCCAGCAGTGTGGTGGTTTGGACAGGATTTCAAGCATGTAGTACATTGAGGCTTGACCCATAACCTAATATTTGAGGAGTTCAAAAGAAGAAAAATGACCATACCTTCAAATCAACATAGGTTCGGTGCTTTGCCTGTTCGAATGCACGCAGCTTAACATCACGCCACCTTCAAAGAGTGAAAAGAGATGCATGAGATAAATAAAATATATATACATCTCTCTCTCTCTCTCTCTCTCTCTGGACCCCTAGGTATTGACATTTTTTCTTCTATACAGTACATGCAAAGCAACATACCTGCCAGTCCCAAGTTTTTCCACTGCATGTACAAGAGCCTCTACCTCAGCGACACTAAATGGTCTCCGGATTCGGCGCTTACCAATCTCAGAGCCCCGGGACTTATGGTTTAAGGGTACCAAGGCCAATCCCTGTGCAGTTTCAGCTCCTACAATTGGATGCACAATAAGGGCCCCTGGATTGGACCCAGCTTGCATGTGTGGCAAATCATTTATCACTTCATATTCACTTTTTGTCCACTGGTTTGTTTCAGTCTGTGTTCTACCACCTGGATAAAGATAAAAGAAAATAGAAAATTATTCTGAGATTGAAATCAATGGTTAACTTTCACTCAATTATGTGAACAAATCACCAAACACAAAAGTTGGCTAGGTGAACAACACCTGTTGTAACTGCCACTTCTGCACCTGCAGTCCCGTTTATCTTGTTAGAACGGCTTTTCATGACACTTTTATTACCTTCAGCAGCAGTTGTCTGCCCTGAAGCAGACCCTGTTGGATACCTGCAAATTGATATCCATATGAGACTAAATAACTTTATTCAAAAAATAGTAGTTGAGGCTTGTTGCTAATGCCCAAAGGCCCTTTTAAAATCAGTAAATGCTCTCTCAAAATGGACATGTGAAAGTTCAATGTAACTTCAATATAATAAACATAACAGCTTTTACCTTGGGGAAGGTTGAGTCACAGCTCGAGAGAGCATGAAGAGAGGATCCTCAGCACATGCCTGAGAAGTTGGCATTGGATTTGGTTCTAACATAAATCCCACGGAATCCAGCTTCCCACCATGTGCTATGCCTAATTGGTCTAGAGTATAACTCTCATCAGATACCTTCTTGCCTTGAAGCAGAACACAGACTCGCAATCCATCTCCAAGAAGATTCATAGCTGCCTCCATCACTGTCCTCTGTTTTGGACAAATGTAGAAAAATGTGGGACAAAATAAATCAATTAAGTCAGTCACTTATTGGAATGTCTGTAGGGTGGCTGAACAAATAAAACACAAAAATCCTCTCTTTACTATTATAATTTTGTTCCAAGCATGTGGATGAAGTAAACATCCAAACTCTTGAGGTAAATAATAAAAATATAAATCCTCCAGAAAAAGGAATCCAACTTCTAAGTAAACAATAAAGCAAAATCTTACCTTCAAACTGGCAACAGTTGCAGATTCTGGCATATCAATAAAAAGCTCTGGGACTGTGAATGATTTAATAGTCAGTTTAACTGCACAACAGACCAATAACACCAGTGTTAACAGATTAAAACCCTAAAACAGAACTGCCAGGATTTCATAGAGGGTTTTGCTTTCGTGCATTCTATGTAGCTTTGTGCAGCACAATTTCAGACATAAGAATATCATGTACATATCTTACTTAGAAGGAACTAACCATCTCTTTAAAGTTCAGAATTAAGAAAAACTTTGTATTCAAGAATCTAACCATGTGATTCGCTTGATTTCTTAATAGATGAATGCTTTGAAGAGCCCGTAGCTGATGTTGGTGATGATGATACACTTGCTGATTTTGCTGAAAATCAAATCATATTTTTCACATAAACAATATGAAAGGCTAAGAAAAGAACACTAGGCAAGGACAATAAGCACAATTGCAAGCTGAAAAGCTAAATTCTGAAGTAGTCCCCTTACTATGCAGTGTGGACCACTGAAAATGTCACTTATCATCTACCAAGTGAAAAGAATCTCAAAATAGAATATCAAATTTACCTCTGCGTATTTTTGCAGCAGAAGCAGGAGGTTCGCCATCTTCACCATTGCTGTCCAAACCAGCACTAGCAGTGCTTGCATGTCCATCTGATGTAGGAATACATATTTCTTCAGCTAGTCTCCTCCTTTTAGATGGTGAACACCTTACGGTCCTTTGCCTTGTGTAGCTCCCTCCATAGCCAGGAGTTTCCCTCTTTAGCATCTTATCTGTTAGCATGTAGGAAATTATGATGAGCATAGTACAAACTGAAGTGTGGCAAGGAAATAATGTGGTTCCAAAGATTAAGTAACTCCAAACAAATTCTCTCTATTGAAATAAAGTAAATGAGATCCCTCATAATAGAAAAACAGATAATTGCATTGTTCAAACTTCCGAAATTTCAATGGTTTTTTTCTTTCTTTTAATCCAGCTGTTGAATTCAATATCAATGTCACAATGCCAACCATAAAAACAAATTAAAGGTACAGAAAAACAGCAATATTGAACTTACCATCATTGGCAATAATATCAATGTCAGAACGCTTCCTCTTTCTTGAAGAAGCTGTAACTGCCTTCCTAAACTTTGAAGTAATGGCTCTTCTCAGTTTTGCTCCCCTATGGTAATGGGCTTTGAATGATTTTTTAATAACTCTTTTTGGAGTGGTACATCCAGAAGAATTGTCGTCATCATCTCTACAAACTTTTATACTAGTATTCGGGCAACTTAAATAAGAATCAGGTTTGCTCCCCACACATGGGTGTGCATCTCCACTGCTACCTGAACTAACCAGTGGAGGAGGTTTCATATCTACATCCAGAGGCGCCTCTTCACTGACTCCTGAACTCGCAGGAAGTGAATGTGCATCTAGCATCAAATCATCTTCCATATTTTCACACACGTGGTGACCTCTCTTCCATCGCCCTAGGTTACATTCGTCAATCTCATTCTCCCCTTTACCTTCATTATTTTCAACTATTCCCAAGGTCTCTTTTGTTACCCCCACACCTGAATCCAGAATGTTGTGTCCTGAGCCAAGGAGTCTTTGCTCAGTTAAGAATCTTTCTTTGCAAGTATTTGTAGAATACACTTCTTTCTCTATGACGCATCCTTTTTTCTCTCCAGACTCGCCAAGGGAGATGCCCTGCATTGCCTTTTCATCTCTTGCTTGAGTGTTTACATGAATATCTAGACCCTTCTGATTGTGATTATAAGATTGTACAGGACATCCAGATTTGCTTATACTTGAAACAGATCTAGATGCACTCTGAATTATCATATCTGGGCTCTCCTTTATACAAGAGGCGTCAAGGGTAACCTTCCTATGGGATGCACCCAGAACAACAGCATTCTCGTCAGAGCTTCCTTGATCATCTGGCTCTACTTTAGTTCCTTGGCTTGAAGACGCCTGTCTTTGCACAGCATCTTCAAACGTATAAATGTGAGATTTTTCCAGTTCCAGGAGAGCCTCTTCAGCACAATTCTCTTCTTCTCTTGGACCATTCCCTGCCACTTCATGACAAATTTCAAATGATTTGACACCTAGTTGCTCAGATGCAGATTTCTGATTTTCCTGCTCTTGCAAGAGATCTCCGGCGACAGTTGCAAGTAATTCAATAGACACCATCCCATTGTCGTAGCCATCTTTCTTTCGGTAACCTGAACCACGCCCCTGCACATTGACAATTATAGTATATCTTCACATCTGAATGACACAATACCAACAATTTTACTTTCTTTGATACATACTAAAGAGTGAATTGCTAATTAAAAGATGACTAAAAGTACCCGTGCAGACCGCATAGCTCGAGGTAAAGGCGGGGCCTGATAGCCCAGAAATCCATATTCCATCCTCTTTCTTGAATCCATACCACAAAATAATCAGCAAAAAATCAGCACGTAAATAGCATTATCTCGCTGCTATGTATCAGATATTCGCAGCAGGAAACCTGCTATGAATGCTCGAATTCAATAGTAAAGCTGTATATTTATATGGAAGGAGACCCGTTTTCTTCTCTGGCTTGATTGATCTCTTTGACGCTCCCAATTTCAAATGCTTGTAAATCCTGCCATGCGTTTCCCACACTTTAATCAAAATGTACACTATAGGTTTACAATTCAAAAGCGGGCAGAATACAAGCGAATCGATGGCAGCAAGAAATAAATTCACGAACAGCCAATTACCAATTCATTACGAGATAAAAAGGAAAATTAAGTACGTGATTTTTTTTCTCACCGCTAAATCTCTGTTAAACCCAAGACTTCTTATAATTTAAGAGAAGGCATTTTCAAAGGGAGATCTGTATCTCTGTGGTCATCCGCGGTTGAACAGGGAAATGGATCGACTTATATATTCCACAGGCGGGATCCCTTCCAAATTTAATCAGAATATTCCAGTATTTCAACGTTGAGTGCGGCAGATTTTTGCTCGCAATGACAAATTGACACACAGGATTTCTACTAAATTCAATCGAAAGCTTGTGCCACAAAGTCCTCCAATTCACCAAATTGACTCCTTAAACCTGCAAATGAGACGAGCTAAAAATATTTATAAAACCTTTAACGAGCTTTTACAGCCAATTTAACAGAATTTTGATATAAGCAAATCCACAAGTGCAAATTGGTGGATCCAATCGCATTTGTTTAACTCTAATTATTCAATGGAAACGATCAAAGTCTGTTAAATGCAAGATCGATCAACAAATACCGACGCAAATGTCTAGAATGTCAACACTGCATTCCCAATTACGCTAATTTTACTTACGTCAATTAACATCAGATTCTTAAATTTTCTGAACCTCGGCGAAATAGACGATCCCAGGCACAAAGCCACATGAAATAGAAAAACGGAGGAGATATTTTTTGACTCGACATCCCAAATTCTAAAGGAAATGCGTAAGGGGAATTTTAAGATCATTTAACAGACATCTTAACCCCCACTTTTTTTTTTTAAAAAGAGAGAGGATAAATGAACAGGAAAACGGAAAATTCAATTATCAGCTGCAATTCATTCTCAAAATTTTGACAGAGCTCAAAGCGAAGATCCGATGTACAGAAAAACAAGCATAATTTGGCTAAATTCTTAAATAAAAAATTGTGAAGAAAATTCAGCTCATCCGGACAATTTCGATTCCAAAGCTTAATTTTCTAAAAAACAGACAAAATTCAAAACGGACTTGAGCTTACATCTCAATTTTTCCACGGCGATCAACTAACGGGAAATTTCTGCGAACAATTCGCTACAAAAATCGGACCTTGTATATTAAACTCCCATTCAACAGGACAATTCTTTGATTTCTAAACAAAGGGAAGCAGAATTGGAGCCACAGCTAAAATTCTTTACAATAATTTCCCAACGGCCAATGGACAGACATCCAGACGGGCAACCGGGTTCTATTTAAATGGAGAATTCTCAGAATTCTCTGCCTTAAACCCTCAAATTTTCCGAAGATGAGATTTTGCATCCCCAATTCCCCACAAAAATTGAGAATTTGTGACAGGGGATAGGAAAAAAAAGCGTAAATTGACGCTAAAACCCTCCACAGAACCCCAAATTCAAACTCTGGAACGCAATTCCCAGCTCGAAATTCGAAATCTAATGCTGGCAATTCGTAAGAATTTTACCTTGGGAATGAGAGGCGTGCTGTTCCCAGCCATTTGCACCAGATAATTAAGATTTAGCGAGCAATACAATGCAACTCCGAGGCGAATGGGTTTTCTAAACCTCTCAAAGTTCTCACAAAAACCTCTAGTATTTTGAGCTTCGAGCTGTTCCTCTGGCCCTCCTCAACTTTGACCCCTTATCATCCGTCCGGCCCGTCGAACACACGAGCGAAATCATCCTCGTCCGCGGCCTACAGCCGGTGGCCACCGGACACGCCGGTTTCATCTTTGATCCCTTGGCATAACCCCGGCTTAACACTTGACCCTAGGTGGGTTCCCCATTCCTGGGTTCGGTGACTTGCCTGGGTGAACTTCTCAGTCGATCTAGGCCGTTGGATCACTGACACGTCAGACACCCTGGCGCATCCTGTGGCCCACGGCACGCGGTTGCACATGCGACACGTGGTAACGGCTGGCAATTTGAACAACAACGGGGTATTCAATTTCGTCTTCGGAAAGCCAAAAATAAATAAGCTGCTTCTTGATCTTGGGATTTGCGTGGGGCTTGCCAGCTCGGAAAACGAACTGGCAAAAGATGACGTAAGCCTCAGCAAATCACATGAGTTTCACAGTACAAAAGCAATCTGTTGCTCCGTTGGACAGCTCCACGTCAGGATAAACGCGCTTCGTTCATTCGACGCGTGGCAGATTGCAGACTCCCGATAGGGTCGCATTCACTCATCCAATGTTATATTAATATCCGGAATATTATGGTTTTTTTCCCTTTTTCTCGTTTCTAATTTTTCCCGTCGCTATCGGACAACAGTTTTAATCGGAGAAAACAATGGAGAGTCCAGTAATTCATTCGAGGACGGATGCTGAAATCCACGGGTCCTTCGCCCATGGTAATGTAATAAAGTACGTCTCTACAAACTCAATTCTCTTACAACATCTATTGACCAGGGCTTGTGTTTATCCATTATGTGTGGGATTCAAACTCTTTTTTCATAAGATTGTGTTTCTAAATATATTTATTAACCTTAAATTCTATTGACTCCACCAAATTACACAAGTGTTAAATATGCTTTTTCCTGTTTTGGGTTGGTTTTGGTTATGTTTGTTTTGGGGAAACAGCGGTTTTTAAACCTAAATTGTAAACCAATCACCTCATTTAGTTAATTGGATTTATTCAATATTTTATGTACATTCTCACCGACTTATTTCTCTCCTGGTTTTACTTGAGATTTTCTAAGAACATATCAGTGGCAAATCCTCCACTCTAATTTCTTAAGATCGATTACCTCATTTTGGGGGGGGCGTTGGTCATGATTTTTGGAAGCATTGTTTATGAGGTGTGTTTTTTGTGATGTAATCTATATTTATTGGGATATTGAACTTAAGTTGTTGTAAAGCTCAATCACTTGCTTGCTTTATACTCATTGGGACATTGAATTTAAGTTTTTGTAAAGCCCAATCACCTGCTTGCTTATTATTAGATTGCAATCTCATGGATTTGTTGGTCATTTTAAGTGTATCTTTTAAACTTGATATGCAATTTAAGGAGCAAGCTAATAATCTTGTAAACTAAAAGTAAAAGTACCCTTTTTTCGACTATAAATTTGACATGAATCTGATAGAATTTCAGGCATGATCAAAGTTATGTTATGATTCAAGTTTCATGTATGGTGGAATGATGCTCTCAAATGTCTTGCCCAATCTAAATTGACCCAAATCCTCACAAAATCGATTAGAGTTACATGTCACCAGATTTATGCAATTGAAGGGAAGTTTGCTACAAGATTGGACAACTCTGAGATTATTGTTGATGTTTTTGCTATTGTCAAATATTATACTTTGATAGATG
>JZKD02S0092021.1:9205-24931 GCA_000966675.3 Picea glauca | reverse complement strand
TTATATGCGAAGAGAATCTTGTAACCACTGATGAGATTAGTTTGATTAGTTTTGGATTATTAGCAAAGATATTGTAATTATTTACTAGCTGATTTTTAGATTCTACCTAGTAGTAAATTGTTGTAACCACAAGAGAAACTTGTGGATCTACATTTATTGTTTGTTATTTTAGATTTTAGACAAAGTCATTTATATAAGAGAGTGGATTTTTCATTTTTGCCAGAGGACTCTTAGAGAAATGTCCAAATGACAATGGAATAATTCAATGAGTTTTTATTTTAATTGTTGTTTTATAATGTCCATAGTGTGTGATTTAATTAATTCGTTTGATTTATTTCCTTTGCATATTTGTAATAGATTGATTTATTTTGATTATATTTTATTTAACTCATTTGATTTATTTCCCTTGCATATTTGTAATAGATTGATTTCTTTTGATTAGCTTAATTAACTTAATTAATTTGTGTTGTGATTGTTGATGTAGAACAATATCAACACTCTATTCTATTGGAATGGGCCCTTTCTATGGAGGTAGGGCCCATTCCAATAGAATAGAGTGACATGTAGCTTAGATGGTTTCCTTCATTTCTTGTTGTGTAATTTCATTATGAACTCACATATGATTTATTTAATTTATCTATGTAACTAGTTTCTTGGTTCAATTTTTTCATATAATTAGATTACTCACGCGGGGTTTTGTTTATTTATGTAATCAAGTATTCATGTTGGATTTCATTTATTCATTTGTTTCTAATAAAAGAATTCTAGATTGGGTTGCATTCTTATATGTTGTTGAATAATTATGCTTAATGTAATGACAATATTTGTTGGTCTAGGTAATGACATGGATCATCTTGGCAATGATTAAACTCTGATTTCGAGGACCTAGTTAATTTCTTTTCTAGCAAGTAGTTAATCAATTTTCTTTCAATGTTAGTGATCTATTTTCAGCAAGTGTGGTGTGAACTTCGATTTTTGCAAAAGGAATTTAGAGTTCCAATTCTGTAATCAATTTTACTGCACATAACTGGGGTTTCTTCAGGAGACAATTGAGTCATATTTATGATACCTATGCAACTTGTGTGTTTCTTTTCTGCAAGTGTGATTTAATTTTCTGCAAGAGTGATTTAAATTAGATCTCCTCGTGTGTTGTGTGTTTCTATCCAATCCCCGTAGGTGGTTGAGAGTAGGGTACTGGAACAATCCACCACTTACCAATCCCCACAGGTGGTTGAAAGTAGGGAGTTGATGAGCCCTCCATTTCTTGAGTGATTTACTTTCCTGTCGATATGCTTTCATTTTTGCAATGTGTGTTTCTATTTCCGCAAGTGTGGATTTATGTAGAACCTTACCATAGCTTGAGAATTTTCTATACTATAACCACAAATGTAACCATTGATACTATGACTANTGGATCAACATGTACCCCATTCTCATCAACAATGTAGCCAAAGTATTGGACCATGTTCATTCCAAAAGATCATTTTTCCAAGCTAGCATAAAGCTTGTGCTGACGCAGAGTTCTCAAAACCTACTGAATATGCCGCATGTGCTCCTCCCACGTTCTGGTAAAGATGAGGATGTCATCCAAATATACTACCACAAAGGAGTTGGTGAAGGGTCTCAACACATCATCCATCAACCTCATAAAAGTGGATGGTGCATTTGTTAAGCCAAAGGGCATGACTAGCCATTCATAGAGACGTTCTTTAGACTTGAAGGTTGTCTGAAGGTTGTCTTCCATACATCAGTTGGTTCGATGGGAACCTGGTGGTAGCCAGGATTCAGGTCAATATTGTTGAATAAATTTTCCCCCTTGAGTTGGTCAAGAAGGTCATCAATCTTGGGAATGGGGTAGCAGTTCCTGACTGTGATTTTTTTTAAGGCTCTGTAATCAATGTAGAGTCGCCAAGTCCTATCCTTCTTCTGCACTAGTACAATCAGGATTCTGCAAGGGGAGGAGTTGGGCCTGATGTGCCCCTTTTGAAGAAGCTCTCAGATATGACACCTGATTTCTTCATTCTCCATCAGCGAGCACCGATAGATTGGTCCAATAGGTAGAGGTGCGTCGGGGGTCAGACCAATTGGATGATTGACTTGGTAGTGTGTCGATACCCCTGTAGGTGATAAGAAGATGTCTCTGTATTCTTCCATGATCCCATCCACTTGTTGTTGCTGCAAAGAGAGGCTTTGTGTAGAGGTCACGAATGTCGCAGCAACCTTCTGCTTACTGTGAGAAAGGATCACAAAGAAGACGAACTTCTCGATCTATGAAATGAACTTACTGCATTTCTTAGCATAGATTAAATAAATAGCAGTAGGGGACACTACCTTTGGGATCATGTACAATTGTCTACCCAAAGTAATAATAACACTGCGAGTTCTAGACTCATACACATCATGATGCTTCCAAAAATATGGTTGTCCTAAAATAACATCACAAACTTCAAGGGGAGAAATATCACACAATACCTCATCTTTGAAAGGCTTGATGTCGTAGGGAAGATGGCACTATTGACTGACACATATATCTCTTCCTTGGCGAAGCCAACCGATGGTGTAGAGCTATAGGTGCAATATCATTGGTAGGTTCATCCACTTGATGATCTCTACTGAAATTAGGTTCTTCTGATTGCCTCTATCGACAATGAAATGAAGCGGAGCCCCCTTGACCCACACCTACGAGTGAAAGAGGCGTTTCCCTTCCTCTGGTTCTTCTGGTTTGCTTGGCCAGAATTCGGTGGTAGCAACAGTGGCACTGGGTTCAACATATATAATCCGCTTCCCTCCTTCAGGATTGACTCGGAATCAAAATCGACCTCTGACTCAGAAGCCTTCATCTTGGCCACGAGGGACTGTTTGGAGTGACATTCTTCAGTGTTGTGCCAAGGACTTTTATGGTACTCACACCATTTTCCAGTGTCCTTCTTGTGTTGCATCTTAGACTGGTTGTCCTGAGGGAAACCATTTCAACTTGGTTCCTTTTTGTGTGGGTTGGGGCTGCCTTTTCCATGCTTCGGCCGTGAGGGGTTTGCAGATCCAAACTCTCATCTTTTCTGCTTAAATTTTTGCTCGATCTTGACAACGTATCTATAAGTCGGTCCCAATGAGGCGATGCCCAAGAAATCCATTTCTATTTGAATATATCTATGAAAAAAACCATGGTATTTGAGCACCAGATGATGCTCAGAGTCTTTGATACCCAATTTGGTGTGTAGGGTATGAAAAATATTGGTGAAATCTGGTACTGTCTGGTCCCTTTCTTGACGTAGGGTGGTCCATTTGGTGTACTGGTCCTCGTAGATTCTAACAGGGTAGTATTGTTCTTTATTGGCGTCTCGGAAGGAATCCCATGTAGGGGTCACCAAAAACATTATATATTCCTCCAGAAACTTTTTCTCATAGTAAGTATCCCACTAGTATTTAACATGGGGAACGAACTTGAGGAGTGAAAAAGTGATCTTTTCCCTATCGTAAAAATTGTGGACCGAAAAATATCCTTCGATCAGATTCAACCATTTATCTACAAACTCTACATCTATTCGTCCATCAAATAATGGAATATCAAAATTTACTTGTACTTTGAAGGGGGTTGCATGGCCGCTTGATGACGATGCTTCTCTTGTGGGAAGTCGTCGAAGGATCTACACGAAGTTGTCCATCATTTCATTCCTTTGTCGTGCGAGGGATTCCTCGAGTAACATTTTAATAGGATATCATGCTCCATCATATTTCTTTTCATCCCCCATGGGTTTTTGTCGGGCTTGGCGTGGCCGATCTTGTAATGGATCGATTGGTTTGAGTCCCAACTTCTTGTACCCAAATCTTGTCGGGGACATGCACGAAGAAAAATAAATGAAGAGCAGACCGCTCTGATACCACTGATCTAGATTTAGGTGTGGAACGAATTGATTAATAGACTGAATACAATAAACACAAAGATATGAAGAATAACACAAATATCTAGTGAAAAATATCTTCTATTAAATAATGAAATAGGCTGAAACTGTAAAACTACGCACATCTGTCTGAGTAGAATGGATTACAATGAGGCTCCAGAGGCATTTTTGATATTACTCATGAATGCCAAAACCTTGGACATCCAAAAACCTAAACCTAGAAGGAAACACCAAAAGTCATGTGGGCCCTATGGATAAGTTGGTGTAATTTGGTACGTAAACTTCCAAGGTTCGTAACTTTTGCATACGACCTCTGTTTTAGGCGCGTTATAGCTCGTTGGAAAGGTCTTTCAGAGAAATACACATTCTGCCATCAAAATCTAACTCCATCTACACTTTGACTGTAGTGAGCTAAAAAAACAATGTTTAGGGCCCCAAAACATCCCTAGAAGTACAACAAGATGTGTTGACATGAAAACATACAAAATAAGCCAATTGGATTAGGAAATAGGCCACCCGTATCCACCTGGAGGATGTGTGGGGCTTCAGACAACCCCAAAATTGTAGAACCCATAATTACAAAGAAGTACAAAAGAATGTGCTAGAAAAAAAAACAGACATGAGGAGCCAGTTGGAAACTATTGGGCCATGGAATTGTCATCCTTTTTACATCTTCTTTCCCTATTTTTAATCCCTTCTTGCTTACCCATAACCTCGTATTAATGCTTATTAATCCATTTTTATTCTTATATGCGGGATTTAGAACCAAGGTGATTTCCATTGCATTTATTTAGTATTTCATATGAATTATGGTTAAATATTAGAGAAATAACATATTTGCATTTATCTTTGAGTTAATCTCCAAAGACGATGTTCTAGATAGGTTATTGTGCAGAATGTGATATTGCCACAAGATGTATTTTGGTTCCCACTGCTGTAACTCCCATGCAGTTGTTGCAACTCGTTATAGTAGTTTTTGCAACTCGTTATAGTATTTGTTGCAACTATGAAAATTGTTGTTGTTGCAACTATGAAAATCGTTGTATCTCTGGAACATTGTTGCAACTCTAAGAACTCTTCTTGCAACTCCTCATAGAAATTGTTGCAACTCCGAGCACTCTTGTTGTAACTTTGAACATTACTACAACTCTGATCACTATTGTTGCAACTTTGAACATTTTTGCAACTCCTTACATTAGTTTATACAACTCACTAGAGAACTATTTTGTGCTACCTCCCATTGTTTCAACTCTCGTGCTGCAACTCATCCAAGGAATCTTGAGTCATCAAGACTATGAGCTATTGGAACCATGAGCCATGTTGTGTGACAATGCAACAATAATGTTAATCCAAGTATTGCTAGCGGGGAAAGTCCCCCTATTACTATACTGGGTCAGAATATAGGCAGAGCACAAACTTCCCTTAAAAGACAATCCTATTTCTAAACTACCCCAAACAATCTGAACTTAAAAGACAAGAGAAGGAAAAGAAGGTGTACCTTAGGTCCTTTCGGCTGGTGTAGACCTCCTTTTCCTTTGTAGTTTCTTGGGTTGTTGGTCTCCTCCCAAAGTTGACCTACAAACAATTTAGACAACAAAGCTACAAGATATTTTGTCTCTACTTATCAATGTTAGGGTTCTGACATAAATGTAAATTCATTAATCAATTAAGCACGAAAACACAGTATTTGGGACAAAAACAAAACTCTTTTATTCAGATGTGAAGATTACAAAAAGTTACAACCTTTTTATTGGCAAACGCTCTGGGAACCCGGTCCAAGCTCCTCTTACTGCTGCTCCAAGTGCATAATTCCCATGATACCTCTCACAATCAATTGATCTCCTTGGGAAATAGGGAATGGATTGTATAGGGAGAGGTATGGAGGGGGAATGTTGAGAGGCCAAATCTCAGAAGGGGTTGCAAAGCTTGGGCTAAAATGGGAAGGGATTCTGGCAGAGTTTTTTTGTTTTAATGATTGATGATGGAATGGGACCCCAAGACCTCCTTTTATATGACAAAAGGATAGTTATTCAGTTTGGGGATGAGATACAATGGGTGAATTGGTTGGGAAACCCTCGATAGCTCGTTAACTCCGCCGAATTCCTTGCAACTTTTTTTTTTTGCAACTTTTGGAGGTAAACATGGGTTGTTTAGCATGTAGCCTGTGTATGTACGTGGGTTTTCTAGTATGCAGCTAGCGTGTGTACACGAGAAATAGTGTAGCAAGGCACGTACATGCTCCAAAAAATGGTTTTTTAAAGAGAGATCCTCAACAGTAATTTCGCAAATTGTGCAAGTAGAAAGGCCAATTCCATGTATGCATAGGTAGGGCATTTTTGGGCTATAACAAGTATCCACTTAGAGAATCAATGAAGATTCCATGAATTTAGTATTACAATTAAGTTTGGGAAGCTACAACTCATGATTAATGCTATACCCAAAATTAAAGGCATCCAAATCAAACAGTGTTTTTCATTCGAATATTCTGGAGTGATGGAGACGAATTAGAAAATTCCACGACATGGGTTTTGTGCAGAACATGCCCAATTAGAGAAGTTTCCTCAGAAAATGTGCGAGGTGGACGGTGTGGGAGGTTATTTGAAGGAAATTTCCCATATTTACTATTGTCACCACCTTCTAAACTTGTCAAATGAAGCATCCATTTCAACAACATAGATTTGGTCACAGATTCACATTCCTCCTTTATCAACAACAATAATCTTATATGCGAAGAGAATCTTGGAACCACTGATGAGATTAGTTTGATTAGTTTTGGATTATTAGCAAAGATATTGTAATTATTTACTAGTTGATTTTTAGATTCTACCTATTATTAAATTGTTGTAACCACAAGTGAAACTTGTGGATCTACATTTATTGTTTGTTATTTTAGATTTTAGACAAAGTCATTTATATAAGAGAGTGGATTTTTCATTTTTGGCAGAGGACTCTTAGAGAAATGTCCAAATGACAATGGAATAATTCAATGAGTTTTTATTTTAATTGTTGTTTTATAATTTCCGTAGTGTGTGATTTAATTAATTCGTTTGGTTTATTTCCTTTGCATATTTGTAATAGATTTATTTGTTTTGATTAGATTTTAATTAACTCATTTGATTTATTTCCCTTGCATATTTGTAATAGATAGATTTCTTTTGATTAGCTTAATTAATTTAATTAATTTGTGTTGTGATTGTTGATGTAGAACAATATCAACACTCTATTCTATGGAGGTAGGGCCCATTCCAATAGAATAGAGTGACGTGTAGCTTAGATGGTTTTCTTCATTTCTTGTTGTGTAATTTCATTATGAACTCACATATGATTTATTTAATTTAATTATGTAACTAGTTTCTTGGTTCAATTTTTTCATATAATTAGATTACTCACACGGGGTTTTGTTTATTTATGCAATCAAGTATTCATGTTGGATTTCATTTATTCATTTGTTTCTAATAAAAGAATTCTAGATTGGGTTGCATTCTTATATGTTGTTGAATAACTATGCTTAATGTAATGACAATATTTGTTGGTCTAGGTAATGACATGGATCATCTTGGCAAGGATTAAACTCTGATTTCGAGGACGTAGTTAATTTGTTTTCTAGCAAGTAGTTAATCAATTTTCTTTCAATGTTAGTGATCTATTTTCAACAAGTGTGGTGTGAACTTCGATTTTTGCAAAAGTAATTTAGAGTTCCAATTATGTGATCAATTTTACTGCACATAGCTGGGGTTTCTTCATGAGACAATTGAGTCATATTTATGATACCTATGCAACTTGTCTGTTTCTTTTCTGCAAGTGTGATTTAATTTTTTGCAAGAGTGATTTAAATTAGATCTCCTCATGTGTTGTGTGTTTCTATCCAATCCCCGTAGGTGGTTGAGAGCAGGGTACTGGAACAATCCACCACTTACCAATCTCCACAGGTGGTTGAAAGCAGGGAGCTCACGAGCCCTCCATTTCTTGAGTGATTTACTTTCTTGTTGATATAATTTCATTTTTGCAATGTGTGTTTCTATTTCTACAAGTGTGGATTTATGTAGAACCTTACCATAGCTTGAGAATTGTCTATACTATAACCACAAACGTAACCATTGATACTATGACTACAACACATAGAAATAATATGTGTTCCTGCATATATAGTCCATGACAATTTGCAAGTTCCATATGAGCCCCAAATTGATAATTAAATGCACTGCCTTTCTAACTATATTCTTGAGAAATTAAGAAGGTGATTAAAATACCCAACAACAACCATCAGTGTAGTAGATCCATCATATCTCATCAGAAGAGAAACTCATCAAGGCTTATCATGGCAAGTGCTCATCTCAAGGAACCTAGTGTATCACACCCAACAAGGTAAACTGCCTCTCCCAGGTAATCTCTATATGAAATACTATCTCCCTATTACTCTAGCGTGATCTTAGCCACACCAAGCTTTGAAATCATGTAATATTTCTACATTAGAGATTGCTAGCTCAGATTTAAATGTAAAACATAAATTTGATTAGAGGTTTCTTGTATCTTAACCCTGTGAATTTTCAGCCTAAGAGTAGTTGTGAAATAGTGTATAAAGAAATAGCATAAAGAGTACAATATTTCACTTCCAAATAGTCCAAACTTCTAGGTAATCCAAGGAGAAAAGATATCAAACAACTTGGATAAGTGTCACCCCTTTAGGAAAAAAATTTCCACATAAACCTGAACTAAAACTTATCTTTTAAAACAATTGTAGCATCAATATAAAAACAAGTATAGTAGTAGCAAAACAACCCTTTAGATTTCTCAATGAAGATGTTAAATCACTTAATAATTGTCCTTTTACTTATGTCAAGTCATCAAGACATATATAGCTATAAATAACATTACATGAAGAACATATATGGCTAAAAATAAAATATGAAAATTACACAAGTTTATGATAGTTGAAAACTTCATTATTATACTTAAGATGAAGTAGATGTACATACCATATCCTTCCCTCAAGGTTAGAGTTACAAGTCTACTAGCTCTCCAAAACCCTAGCTATGGAAAAGATGAAAACCGTAGCTCAACCAAGTAGCTCTAATATCCATGAATCACTCCAACACATCCTCTTCTCTTCTTCCTNCTACACGCATCTGTCTGAGAAAAATGGATTACAATGAGGCTCTAGAGGCCTTTTTTATATTACTCATGAATTCCAAAACCCTAGACATCCAAAAACCTAACCCTAGAAGGTGAAACGCCAAAATTCATGTGGGTCCTATGGGTAAGTTGGTGTAATTTGGTACCTCAACTTCCAAGGGTTGAAAATTTTGCATACGACCTCTGTTTTAGGCGTGTGATAGCCCGTTGGAAAGGTCTTTCAAAGAACTACACATCCTGCCATAAAAATCTGAGTCCATCTACAATTTGAATATGGAGATAAAAAAAAAACAATGTTTAGGGCCCCAAAATGACCTTGGAAGTACAACAAGATGTGTTGACATGAAAACATACAAAATAATCCGGTTGGATTAGGTGAGAGGCCACCCATATCCACCCGAAGGATGTGTGGGGATTTAGACAACCCCAAAATTGTAGAACCCATAATTACAAAGAAGTACAAAAGAATGTGTTGAACAAAAAAACGGACATGAGGAGCCAGTTGGAAACTATTGGGCCATGGAATTGTCATCCTTTTTACATCTTCTTTCCCTATTTTTAATCCCTTCTTGCTTACCCATAACCTTGTATTAATGCTTATTGATCCATTTTTATGCTTATATGTGGGATTTAGAACCAAGGTGATTTTCATTGCATTTATTTAGTATTTCATATGAATTATGCTTAAATATTAGAGAAATAACATATTTGCATTTATCTTTGAGTTAATCTCCAAAGACGATGTTCTAGATAGGTTATTGTGCAGAATGTGATATCGCCACAAGATGTATTTTGGTTCCCACTGCTGTAACTCCCATGCAGTTGTTGCAACTCGTTATAGTAGTTTTTGCAACTCGTTATAGTAGTTATTGCAACTATGAAAATTGTTGTTGTTGCAACTATGAAAATCGTTGTATCTCTGGAACATTGTTGCAACTCTAAGAACTCTTCTTGCAACTCCTCATAGCAATTGTTGCAACTCCGAGCACTCTTGTTGTAACTTTGAACATTACTACAACTCTGATCACTATTGTTGCAACTTTGAACATTTTTGCAACTCCTTACATTAGTTTATACAACTCACTAGAGAACTATTTTGTGCTACCTCCCATTGTTTCAACTCTCGTGCTGCAACTCATCCAAGGAATCTTGAGTCATCAAGACTATGAGCTATTGGAACCATGAGCCATGTTGTGTGACAATGCAACAATAATGTTAATCCAAGTATTGCTAGCGGGGAAAGTCCCCCTATTACTATACTGGGTCAGAATATAGGCAGAGCACAAACTTCCCTTAAAAGACAATCCTATTTCTAAACTACCCCAAACAATCTGAACTTAAAAGACAAGAGAAGGAAAAGAAGGTGTACCTTAGGTCCTTTCGGCTGGTGTAGACCTCCTTTTCCTTTGTAGTTTCTTGGGTTGTTGGTCTCCTCCCAAAGTTGACCTACAAACAATTTAGACAACAAAGCTACAAGATATTTTGTCTCTACTTATCAATGTTAGGGTTCTGACATAAATGTAAATTCATTAATCAATTAAGCACGAAAACACAGTATTTGGGACAAAAACAAAACTCTTTTATTCAGATGTGAAGATTACAAAAAGTTACAACCTTTTTATTGGCAAACGCTCTGGGAACCCGGTCCAAGCTCCTCTTACTGCTGCTCCAAGTGCATAATTCCCATGATACCTCTCACAATCAATTGATCTCCTTGGGAAATAGGGAATGGATTGTATAGGGAGAGGTATGGAGGGGGAATGTTGAGAGGCCAAATCTCAGAAGGGGTTGCAAAGCTTGGGCTAAAATGGGAAGGGATTCTGGCAGAGTTTTTTTGTTTTAATGATTGATGATGGAATGGGACCCCAAGACCTCCTTTTATATGACAAAAGGATAGTTATTCAGTTTGGGGATGAGATACAATGGGTGAATTGGTTGGGAAACCCTCGATAGCTCGTTAACTCCGCCGAATTCCTTGCAACTTTTTTTTTTTGCAACTTTTGGAGGTAAACATGGGTTGTTTAGCATGTAGCCTGTGTATGTACGTGGGTTTTCTAGTATGCAGCTAGCGTGTGTACACGAGAAATAGTGTAGCAAGGCACGTACATGCTCCAAAAAATGGTTTTTTAAAGAGAGATCCTCAACAGTAATTTCGCAAATTGTGCAAGTAGAAAGGCCAATTCCATGTATGCATAGGTAGGGCATTTTTGGGCTATAACAAGTATCCACTTAGAGAATCAATGAAGATTCCATGAATTTAGTATTACAATTAAGTTTGGGAAGCTACAACTCATGATTAATGCTATACCCAAAATTAAAGGCATCCAAATCAAACAGTGTTTTTCATTCGAATATTCTGGAGTGATGGAGACGAATTAGAAAATTCCACGACATGGGTTTTGTGCAGAACATGCCCAATTAGAGAAGTTTCCTCAGAAAATGTGCGAGGTGGACGGTGTGGGAGGTTATTTGAAGGAAATTTCCCATATTTACTATTGTCACCACCTTCTAAACTTGTCAAATGAAGCATCCATTTCAACAACATAGATTTGGTCACAGATTCACATTCCTCCTTTATCAACAACAATAATCTTATATGCGAAGAGAATCTTGGAACCACTGATGAGATTAGTTTGATTAGTTTTGGATTATTAGCAAAGATATTGTAATTATTTACTAGTTGATTTTTAGATTCTACCTATTATTAAATTGTTGTAACCACAAGTGAAACTTGTGGATCTACATTTATTGTTTGTTATTTTAGATTTTAGACAAAGTCATTTATATAAGAGAGTGGATTTTTCATTTTTGGCAGAGGACTCTTAGAGAAATGTCCAAATGACAATGGAATAATTCAATGAGTTTTTATTTTAATTGTTGTTTTATAATTTCCGTAGTGTGTGATTTAATTAATTCGTTTGGTTTATTTCCTTTGCATATTTGTAATAGATTTATTTGTTTTGATTAGATTTTAATTAACTCATTTGATTTATTTCCCTTGCATATTTGTAATAGATAGATTTCTTTTGATTAGCTTAATTAATTTAATTAATTTGTGTTGTGATTGTTGATGTAGAACAATATCAACACTCTATTCTATGGAGGTAGGGCCCATTCCAATAGAATAGAGTGACGTGTAGCTTAGATGGTTTTCTTCATTTCTTGTTGTGTAATTTCATTATGAACTCACATATGATTTATTTAATTTAATTATGTAACTAGTTTCTTGGTTCAATTTTTTCATATAATTAGATTACTCACACGGGGTTTTGTTTATTTATGCAATCAAGTATTCATGTTGGATTTCATTTATTCATTTGTTTCTAATAAAAGAATTCTAGATTGGGTTGCATTCTTATATGTTGTTGAATAACTATGCTTAATGTAATGACAATATTTGTTGGTCTAGGTAATGACATGGATCATCTTGGCAAGGATTAAACTCTGATTTCGAGGACGTAGTTAATTTGTTTTCTAGCAAGTAGTTAATCAATTTTCTTTCAATGTTAGTGATCTATTTTCAACAAGTGTGGTGTGAACTTCGATTTTTGCAAAAGTAATTTAGAGTTCCAATTATGTGATCAATTTTACTGCACATAGCTGGGGTTTCTTCATGAGACAATTGAGTCATATTTATGATACCTATGCAACTTGTCTGTTTCTTTTCTGCAAGTGTGATTTAATTTTTTGCAAGAGTGATTTAAATTAGATCTCCTCATGTGTTGTGTGTTTCTATCCAATCCCCGTAGGTGGTTGAGAGCAGGGTACTGGAACAATCCACCACTTACCAATCTCCACAGGTGGTTGAAAGCAGGGAGCTCACGAGCCCTCCATTTCTTGAGTGATTTACTTTCTTGTTGATATAATTTCATTTTTGCAATGTGTGTTTCTATTTCTACAAGTGTGGATTTATGTAGAACCTTACCATAGCTTGAGAATTGTCTATACTATAACCACAAACGTAACCATTGATACTATGACTACAACACATAGAAATAATATGTGTTCCTGCATATATAGTCCATGACAATTTGCAAGTTCCATATGAGCCCCAAATTGATAATTAAATGCACTGCCTTTCTAACTATATTCTTGAGAAATTAAGAAGGTGATTAAAATACCCAACAACAACCATCAGTGTAGTAGATCCATCATATCTCATCAGAAGAGAAACTCATCAAGGCTTATCATGGCAAGTGCTCATCTCAAGGAACCTAGTGTATCACACCCAACAAGGTAAACTGCCTCTCCCAGGTAATCTCTATATGAAATACTATCTCCCTATTACTCTAGCGTGATCTTAGCCACACCAAGCTTTGAAATCATGTAATATTTCTACATTAGAGATTGCTAGCTCAGATTTAAATGTAAAACATAAATTTGATTAGAGGTTTCTTGTATCTTAACCCTGTGAATTTTCAGCCTAAGAGTAGTTGTGAAATAGTGTATAAAGAAATAGCATAAAGAGTACAATATTTCACTTCCAAATAGTCCAAACTTCTAGGTAATCCAAGGAGAAAAGATATCAAACAACTTGGATAAGTGTCACCCCTTTAG
Organism: Picea glauca; assembly: GCA_000966675.3. Lineage (NCBI taxonomy): Eukaryota > Viridiplantae > Streptophyta > Pinopsida > Pinales > Pinaceae > Picea > Picea glauca. The sequence goes on along the minus strand of JZKD02S0092021.1, from coordinate 11,342 downwards.
GAAAAAAATTTCCACATAAACCTGAACTAAAACTTATCTTTTAAAACAATTGTAGCATCAATATAAAAACAAGTATAGTAGTAGCAAAACAACCCTTTAGATTTCTCAATGAAGATGTTAAATCACTTAATAATTGTCCTTTTACTTATGTCAAGTCATCAAGACATATATAGCTATAAATAACATTACATGAAGAACATATATGGCTAAAAATAAAATATGAAAATTACACAAGTTTATGATAGTTGAAAACTTCATTATTATACTTAAGATGAAGTAGATGTACATACCATATCCTTCCCTCAAGGTTAGAGTTACAAGTCTACTAGCTCTCCAAAACCCTAGCTATGGAAAAGATGAAAACCGTAGCTCAACCAAGTAGCTCTAATATCCATGAATCACTCCAACACATCCTCTTCTCTTCTTCCTCTATAACAAAGGTACCCTAGGGTTTTACTACAAAAGATTGTCAACTAGACAGAGACCATCTTGATTCATTCATGGACCCATTTGTTTTCTAATGAAATGTTGTGATGAAATGACACTCTAATCCCAATGTCTTCTTTATGACTATTCTTGTTCCAAAATCTATGGTAGCTTGTTCCAATATATTCACATTCAAATTCAAAGTGTGGTCAATGTTGTCTTTATAACAGATCCACTGCTTTTTTTATTTCTATTTTTTCACTCCTTTTGTGACTTATTTTTAAATTTAACACTTCATGAGTGAGAAGATGATGATAAAGTGTTAAGACAAACATAGATGATCCAATTAGTAAATCCAATTCAGTCCCTTCCTCTTCAAGTCATCCAAATTAAGTGGCATGTAGAATTGCTCTAGATAAACCAACGTAGATTCATTTTAAAATCAGATCTATCGAATATCGAGAGAGATCCGATTTCTTAAGGTGTAAATTTTTTACACAGTGTAAATGTCAAATTTTACATGGTGCATATAATTGTTTTTTTTTAATTGAACGAACTTTATTTTTATTTTTATAATTATTATTATTTTAATTAAGCAGACTTTAATTTTTTTTTAATGTAATGTTATCTAACATAACATAATATAACACTAACACCTCAACATCTCCCCAATACTAATTTGTAAAACACTTGCACGTTGAAATGCTCAACACAAAACCACCGCTCATAGTTAGACGATATTGATATGAAACGTGGAATGTCTCTAGAATCGTTGGACACAATTGTTATAATATCTCTAAAATAAGTGGATTGCATACATCTTAGGTGGCATCAACACCAACACTCTTCCTTTCATCATCTAATTTCAATGAAAAATATGTAGATTATGAAACAATATCTCAATATTACGAGTAAAGAAAAGGGATTGTGATAGCTAGGGATGGCAATATGTCAATATTTCAATAATACGAGTAAATAAATACGTTTTAATTTTTAATTTTAAAAATTGTCGAACTTCATTAATTGTTTTTAATCGCTTTACTTTTATATATTTGTGTTTATTGGTTTATTCTTATTGTTGTGGTTTTCTTAAGAACAAATCATATTGGATTTTTATGCTTTACTTTTATATAGTTGTGTTTATTAGTTTATTTTTATTGTCGTGGTTTTCTTAAGAACAAAGCATATTGGATTTTTATATCATTACATGAATTTATTCTTTTATTTTTTCATTAAAATAGATATTTTAGAACAAAGTTTAAATTATTGTTATTTAAGCTATAAATTTAATTATAATAAATAATTTGTTGTTATTTAGGTTAAGATTTAATTATAATGAATAATTTAGAAAAGATTACACATTATTTTTAAATAATTTTGAAATTAATGTTATATTTCCTTGTAATTTTAATATGTCTTTTAATGTGTAATTGTTTATGGTACAATAGAAAGGAAAATCGACTTATTGATGAGAGATCTAGTTCATTTCATTCTTGGTTTTCACTAGGGATTGGGAGCTTACCCATAAGTCAAGTCTTACAGCTATGCTTCAAAGAGACATGTATTTTCGTAGACAAAATGATATTGCTGACATTTTTCTATTCTAAGTAGGTTAAAAGTAATATGTATGATCTACTATCTATGGAATATCATAAATAAACAAGTAATATTAAGCCAAAAAAACATATATTTTCCTACAACAATGGTTATC
>JZKD02S0092009.1:297921-324674 GCA_000966675.3 Picea glauca | reverse complement strand
TGTCTTCCATGATTCCCCAATAGTTTAGCCAAGACCGAACATCTTTATGTCATCCTCTCTTGAGTTGATGGTGGTCATGACTCGATTTTGAAGCAATTTTAGGAAGCCTCTTGTCTTCCATGTTGTTTAACTTGTTCTTATGCATTAGGTATCTATTCATAACCATGCTCTCAGTGGGGGAGAGTCTTGTTTCTAAGAGGAGGATGGGATATGGTGTAGTTCCTTTAATTTTGAGATTATAGGTTACAAAATTATTTTGTATTTTCTCTATCTTTCTCCAAGATTCACAAGAGATACTACAACCCCTAACTTCACATCCATAAAGAATAACAGGTGTAACAAGAGTCTCAAAGAGGAGTTTCTTTTTATCCCAACTCCAAAGATCAGCTGATTTACAATTTTTTTCAAGCCCATAATAAGCTTTACATCCCCCAATAATTATTTTCTCAATGCTATAATAACAATTGATCTTGTGGTGAATATCAATTCCAAGATATTTGTATGAATTCACTTCCTCCAAGTTGTTTTTGTCATATACAAAGGTATCATAATGGCTCTTATTGGATTTAATAATCACGATCTTAGTCTTATCAGAGCACCTAAGAGGACAAAAATTCTTCAGGATGTAAATGATGATGATGGCTTGGTCATCACTTCATCTAGAGTGGTGCTTGAAGTTAATGAGAGGGACAAATTGTTTTAAAAATATTTGAGGGATATAGTGGAAAGAATGTATAGACATACTTTCCACTTACAATACAAAAATCAATCCCATGACTCCAAGAATCGGGTTATATGTACACTACATGAAGAGTTTCTGGAGCCATGGTCAATGAGACCTGTGAGACTTGCAAGAGAAAAAAATCACAATAACAAAAAAGAATCGTTTAAAAGGTATTATTTCTAAACATGTTTTTCTATAATATGTTCCGATAATTACAAAATTAATTTGTTTTGATATTTTTACTTTCATGTCCATTTAAAAAAATTATTGTTTTTTTTTCCAATTTTCAATAAGATTACAAAAAATCCAAACGAAAAATGAGGGGAAAGCCAATACATGCCAGTGAGGATGTCCAAAAAAGTGTACAAGGAGATGGTAAAATGAATGAACATAATTGCATCACAAGAGGATGCATCCCAACAACAACGTGCATCAGAGGTATGTGATCATTCATTTATTCTTTTATGTACATCAGATTTATTTATCATATTAAATACTAATTTTCAATTGTTTTATTGTAGAAAATAAAAAACATGGAACTCAATGAGCACATAAGACAGAACAACAAGGAATAAAAGGGTTGATCGCAAAGTTTGTGAGTACTTATGTTTTCAACATTACTTAAGTTTTCATATTTGTTGTGATGTTTATATTTAAATAATTAATTTACACTTGTCAATGGATGTCTTCTAATAGGTGCTAACCTACAAAGAATATCCAATCAAACAATTGATCAACATTAGGTTAAGAGAGGGTTGTGAGTATATGTTGAATTATCAAGGTTTAATTGAACAATTTGAAAGTAGCTATGTTGTTTAACTTCCCTTGTTTTATAATTAATGGAACAATAAGAAACATTTATATTAATTATATCAAGTATGTTTTGTCGTGGCGTATTAAACATGTTGGAAACAAAGTATGGAGAGGAGCCAACATAATATATTTTGGGAAATACCATGAGGCATAGCTTCGAAAGCATGTGTACATTTTATGAATCACTCGTTGCTAAGGTACGCTTTTTTATTTATGTGATCATGTATATTCTACTATATAAATGTAGATTCACTTATTACACTTTATTTCTATGTTTGTAGATGAAACATGAATAGTTGGAACGTCAACAACAAGTTGAGCAAGAAAACATTTGTTTAAATAACCAGAGTACAATATCGCCTACCCCTGATCAAAAAATGAGGGATGCATGCAGCGTAAGCAATGACACCAATTCAAGCGATGAATGACAATGAATATAATTGAATGTTACTGCAAGTTGTATGTTTTGAAATATATGTCTGTAAAAATTAGTGATTTTGCTTAATGTAGTGGACATAATTTCCCAATTGCATGATGACATGTTACCAATAAGTGTAACAGTTACATATCATTTCCATTTTGATTATAGTGGACCTTTACATTGCCTTTTTTTGTATGACCATGGGTTTCTTATTTGTATATAATAAAATGAGTTTCTTATTTTATTTCAATGTCAAATGTTGTAAAATGTTGCATTGTTGATTAATTAATATGTGAATGATTTACATTGTTTCAAATAATAGAGGTGTAATCCATTGGATAACACATTAATGAAATCATTTGTCATCAAAAAGCAATAATAGAAATAAAAAGAAATATATTATTATAAAAAATATTTGATTTTGAGATGATTAACTGAAAATTTGTTTAAAAAACAATTAATTAAAATATATACGTATCGGTGCATATTATGAACTCAAAAAATGGTGCATGAAATAATATAGAAATCGATGTTTTTTAAGGGGTTATATGCATTGGTGCATATTAATCATACTAAAGCAACGGTGCATATTAATTATATTGAAGCACCAATGCATATAACGTGCGATAATATATATCATTTTAGAATTTTACAGCATACATGTGATAAATGTGCACCAGTTCTCTAAATACAATAGTAGCACTGGTGCTTTAAATAACATAAATGCACCGGTGCTTTAAATGTAATAAAAGCACCAGTGCTTCGGAACAAAGAATGATGTTGGTATCTCACCTCGAATATTTGAAATTTTAGTACCTTTTGGTGTATAGGGTAATACAAGAACCAACATGTACAGATTATAAAAGCACTGGGACAAACATAAAATAAAACGGCATCGGTGTGTTAATAAACTTAGAAAGTCCTGGTGTTGCATACACAAACAATGCAAAACGATGTGTAAAATTTATAAGAGCATCGGTGCTACGTACAACAAAATGGGAATCCAGGGCATAATATCTATAAACGAACTAGTGCCTTTTCGTTTTATGTATCCACTAGGGCATTTTATGTAATGGAACATTGATGTATTTTCATTTTATATATGCACCGGGAGATTTTATGTAATGGTGTACCATTGCCTTTTCATTTTATGTACGCATAGGGGAATTTTATGTAATGGTGCATTCATGCATTTTTTAGTTTTATGTATGTATTGGGGCATTTTATGTAAGGGTACGCCAATGTGTTTTAATTTTAGGTATGCATCGAGACATTTTATGTAATGGAACATTGGTGCATTTTGATAATAAATGAACAAAAAAAAAACTCTGCTACAACCTCCGTTTGCCCAATTTTTTTTAGTTATATGGAACATCCATTAAAACCTCCACAACCAATAGAGGAGGTTGTAGCGAAGGTTTTTTTGAAACTTTTGTCAAATTTTGTAACACCAAAAACCTCCACTAGAAGGTGTTCTACTTGTGTTCATATCAAATGAAATAAATAAATATTGTCATGAAAACCGCTTGGGAGTGTCACAAGATAAAGGAGTTCATGAAGACTAGCTTGTTCATGGGTTCTTCTTTAGAGAAAATGAAGAACTTTTTTGTGGTGCAAACCCTTTTGGGGCACCACAAAATAGTATAATCTTGAAAGCCAGTTCTATGGTGATTTTCTATTGAGAGAGAGAGAGAGAGATAATTGACACAAAACTTTATAGCACTACTTTCAACACTCTACAACATATTTGTAAAACTATGTAGCACTATCTTAAACACTCTTCAACAAGAATTATTTCAAAATTGATCATGTCAGAGATTAAAACATTTGATCATGTCTTATTTTGAAATGATGCATAATCCTAGTTGTTACATGATACTATCATATTTATCATGGTATATATTCTAATCACTTGTAGTTTCTCCATAATATTAGTTGTTACAAGATGCTATCATATCTATCATGCTATTGATTCTTAATTTTGATAATGACTTCTGTGAGAATTATGTCAAGTCCTCAATTGATCTCAATAAATAACTTATCATTCCTTAGAATGAATACAACAATGCATAAATACTTCTCAAGAATTAATTTCTATCCTACTCAAGAATGAATATTCCATCCTATTGAAGAACTGGTATTCCAACTTGCTCACAAAATGAAGATTGTATCGTATTCAATATGTCTGGTGTATGACTATTAGGTAGCTAGAGAGGTAGTGGGGGGCCCAGAGGGCCCATAGTGAGAATATTGGAGGTCATTCAATGTAAGGTGGACTAGGTCTAGACTATAGTATTAAATAAGGCCTACTATGGTAGTTAGATATAATAAATGTAAGAGGACTTCTTAGAAGGTTCCACCTCTAGAATGTTAGGTGGTTGCTAGCACTATATAAAGGGGTTCAAGCAATGTAATGAAAGGAAGAGAAGTATTGTATTTTTATCGGTATCTCAATAAGAGGATGTCCCCTCGAAGAAGCAAGTGAACAGGAGAGGCTCCCTTCCATAATAGGATCCATTGTATGGTGTTTCCCTACCTCAAGGGTTTTCTTATAATAAAAATGTGGTTCTTATATATTTTTCTCTAAATATTTGTGGTGTTTCTGTATGTAAGTATTTGGTTCTTAACAATTGGTATCAGAGCACTTTCCTTGGCCAAAGAAGCGAAGAAATTTTTGGTTATTTTGCAGAATTAAAAAAAAAAAAGGCGCACTTCAGGTTCAGATATGAAGCTTTTTGAGGAGAATTTGCAGAAAAAAATTGGATATTTGGATTCCTCTAGAAAAAATAACTAATTTCAAAAAAACACTCAGCTGAAATGGGGTCTAGTAAGTAAAGTTATGAGCATTTTAAATTCAGCAGTTTTTCAGGGTTTTCCCTAAAAAAAAAAAAAAAAAAAAAAACGTGATTTTCTGCAGTAAAAGAGAACCAAGAGTTTATTTTCATGTGGAAAATCTATATTACAAGTTCATGGTTGTATTCATAAAGAAAATATCATTGTTTCTGTTAACCCCAGTTGCCAGCATAATTTTATCAATGTTCAGTTGGTTAATAGATTGCAAGTTTCTACAAAGAAAATTAAAAGCACACAGGTCAAAGGTGAAAAAGTTCAAATTTTTAAAGATTTAAATATTACCATCGATAAATATGTGTTGCATTCATACTTTTATGCTATAGATATGGGTGACAGGGATATCGTTTTAGGATATCCTTGGATGGATTCAGTTGGTACAGTTAATATTAATGTGAAAAAGAAATTTTTGAAGTTGTGGTACAAGAAAAAGAAAATCACATTGCAGGATGTGTCTCTTAGTAAGAAAGATGGGCCCATATTGGAGGCCAGCGAAGAAGTTATTTTCGATTTCGATGTTGAATCATAGGTAGAGTCTATAGAAAGAGATGAAGCAAAGCCACCAGCAGGACACAATAAAGAAGCTAAGAAGGTCATTGACTCAAAGCCACAATGTATTGCAGATTTGAAAAAAAAAAAAAACATTGATTCCTACAGTTGTTGTATATTTCCATCCACATCATACATAGAAACAACAGCCATCAAGACAAGGGCGTGAGCATCAACACACTTATGCATCAACAAGGAACCAGAAAGGAAACCAATATATAGGTTCATGGAGGCCTACCAACACTACAGGAAGACATCGGGATAGAGAACCAATCCCATGGTAACACTAGCAGGATGCGGATCAAGATCAGGGTAGCAAGTCAACAGTTGGACATCATGTTCATCTTCCATTAGGATAGATGGATGGTTGTACTTGGTACCAATTGGCTACTTTACTTAGATGATCATATTATATGGTTTCTTCTCGTGTTTCGAGGATGAAACATGTGAAGGGGGATGGAATGAAGTATACATAGGGAGGTAATATAGGGTACCTAGGGAGGTACCCAATGGGAATGTGGTTATGTATTATTAGTGGAAGTCATTCAATGTAAGGTGGACTAGGTCCACTATATTAAATAATTCCCACTATGGTAGTTAGATATAATAAACGTAAGAATACTTTCTAGAAGGTTCCTAGGAAAAAGAGAGTGTTATATAAAGAAGTGTAAGCAATGTATTGAAGCATAGTGAAGAATATTGTGAATGTATCAAGCATTGTTTGAGGAGTATTATTCTTCCTTAAGGATTAATATATGGTGTTACCCTACCTCAAGTGTTTTGTCTACATTCTTGTGTTTAATATTTTGGTGAATGATCAGAGCACTTTCCTTGGCAGACATTGTGGGAAAATATATTTATTTTTTTTGCAGATTTATTTTTTTCGAAGAAAACAAAAATAGGGTCGCAACATTCCAGACGATTTCTGTAGATTTCAGTGAAAATTTGCAAAAAATGGTTGTATATTTGAGTTCCTGTTAGAAAAACACCCAAGTTTTAAAAAAATCGTCTGAAATGGAGTCCAGGAAGTAAAGTTATCATTATTTTAAAATATGTTATTTTTGGGGTTTTTCCGCAGACGACCACGCGAATTTTCTTATTTTTGTAGCAGATGGGGCCAAATTTACCAAGAAAAATACAGATATGAGTTCCTCTTTCAAAAATAACCTATTTCAAAAAACAAATCACCCAAATTGGATCTCCATAAGTGAATATATCATTGATTTAAAATCAACCATTTTTGGGGGGTTTTCGTGACGACGACAGGACTGTAGAGTTCATAACTTTTCATAGGGTGTTCATATTGCTATCAGATTAGTGCCATTGGATATATCATTTTCGAGTATTTATTTTGGTATCTTATATGTGGTGTTTCCCTTGGATATTCACTTTCAATTCCTCATGTCCCTACAACGCAAACTAGAAGCCTCCAACACAAAATTTCAACGCGACATGGAAGTTATTGAAGAGATCAGACTTGCAACGTGCAAGAGATATATTAGGAATCTCATGTACATTGACATCACATCAGAATATACTCAAGAAATATATTCTTTGTATGATTACGAGGAATATTGTGAGGATTGGTATATGGACAATTGTAATCTCTGGGATGATAACTACTTTCATGTTTTATTTGATGAATCTACACCGCCTTATGTAGAGCAGTCCAGATCCTTCTATGAATACTATTTTTTAGTATTCTCTAGTACTAGTGTGTTATTCAAATTATTTTTTTGGATATGGAGGGATCTACATATTTGGATCTGCATGATCAATGTAGCTCTTTGGAGCATCATTTCGGTCAGTTCTTGAATTTAGATATCTTCCGCATGGAGTACACATGAGAACTTGGACATGGGACCCTGGTTCACAATGGTGGTTGGACTACTTTAGTATGGTGGTTTTCATTTCTACATGGGACCCTAGTTATCTATTCTACTTCAGAACTATGGTCCACACTTATCCATGGGACCCTGGTATATTGTTGTACACTCTCATAACAATCATCGAGGAAAATGATTTCATAAGTGGGATGGAATGTTAGGTAGATAGAGAGGTAGTGGGGGGGTCGGAGGGCCCATAGTGAGAATAGTGGAGTTCATTCAATGTAAGGTGGAATAGGTTCACTATAGTATTAAATAAGGCCTACTATGATAGTTAGATATAATAAATGTAAGAGGACTTCTTAGAAGGTTCCACTTCTAGAAGGTTCCACCTCTAGAATGTTCTTAGGTGGTTGGTAGCACTATATAAAGGGGTTCAAGAAATGTAATGAGAGGAAGAGAAGTATTGTATTTGGAGTGGTAGCTCAATAGGAGGATGACCCCTTGAAGAGGCAAGTGAACAAGAGAGGATCCCTTCCATAATAAGATCCATTGTATGGTGTTTCCCTACCTCAAGGGTTTTCTTATAATAAAAGTGTGGTTCTTCTATATTGTTCTCTAAATCTTTGTGATGTGTTTGTATGTAAGTATTTGGTTCTTAACAATGACAATCACAGCGCTAGTTATATCTAACTTTTTTCTCTATAATTTAGTTAAATTATTTATTTTTCAAGCATGCATTAGATTAAATTGTTATGCATGTATTTAATATTATCCCCAACCATTGCATTCCTTTTGATACTTCCATCAACCAATTCCACCCTTTCCAATGCCCATGCCCTACTTGTCTTGACTGAGGACTCTCTCATCTTTAGTTAGGGGTGGGGAATATACTATCTCATCATTATTTTTTTCATACTTATGCCTCTTAGTCTATTGGAATTATGAAAGGGGCACATGATGAAGTAATGTATGAAAAATATATGCAATCATTCGATCACATGTTTTCAATAAGCTAGTCTCCAAAAGACAAGGTTATGAAAACATCCAAAGAAAAATATTCCAATTGATAGCATGGTATCAAGATTCCATGATCTGAATAAATTGAAACTTTTGATGCATACAATGTTGAAGTGTTGATTCATATTGGTGATTCCCATATTCCACAACTTTAGAAACATAGATGAAGAGCATCATTTCATAGTCTCTGGAAGAAAAGAATGAGACTAAATCTACTAATATGTCAAGAACAAATATAAAGGACTTGCTTGATAACATTATATTATCACAAGCCAAGAGTACGAAGTGGAAATGCATTGCCAAAACAAATGATAGAAGAAAAATGATCCAAGATTCTACTAGAAAGGACTACCTCTCATCTTCCATTTGGATCACAATAACAACAAAGATTTTGAGAAGTTTATTTCATCTACACTCCAAAGAAATAGAAGATGTAATGAAGAAAGAAGTTTTGATTAGTTAGAAAGGTACTATGCTAAAGAAATGGAATCTATTTTATGGGTAAGAGAAGTGATTACTAGACCATATGCATTTGGAAATACAACAAAATGCATAACTCGTGCCCATTGTTTCATTAAGATTGAAACCAATGGAGGAGAAATGAAAAATGTGTGTAGGTCGAAGACTAAGGTAGGAGAATGTGTGTAGGATCCTATACACTAAGGAGTGTCCAAGAGACAATATTATTTGCACACAAGTTAAATCCTATAGCTAGAATAACCTTAGCCATCAGGTTATCCTAGTAAAACCCATAGTTGTTAGGTTATCTTAGTAAAACTGCTAGACATATTCATTGGAACCCTAGCCATCGTTTTTGAAGCTGTTGGTTGTGCTATTTGCATGAAAGAAAAGATCTACGTCCATTGAAGAAGCCACTGAAGATTGAGTTAATACCTAAAGGTAAATTATGTTACCGGTGTGTCTAGGTGGTTTTCTTGGAGTCTGATGGTTCCATTTTTGTTGTGTGGCTATGGCTGGACACAATAAACATAGATCTAAGGGTCGATATGACTCCAGAGGCCGCTCTCCTATTCATTCTGACAGGCAAGGATTTTTTATGCACAATCGATCAAGAGAACATTTTCTTTTATAGCATGTGTCACTTGATTATCATGATTTGGAAGGATCCTACAACATTACAGTGTATCTTAATAAAAAAAATTATATGGTTGTGGTTCCATGAGTTGGAAATGCAACAAAATGGCCCCCATTGCCTCATCTCAACCCATTGGGTTTATTTGATTCTCAATCCCACCCAAGTGAGAGTGTATGTAATTACTTTGAAGCCCAAAATGATGCTTTTTCCTTGGTTACTACTTCTTCATATCTACAACTAGAGGTTTAAATAATTGAGGCTAAGTCAGACTCTATTAAAATTAATGGGAAGTTGTTAATCGAACTTAGTGAGTTGCCTCCTCTTACTTAGCCTTCTTGTTCAACCCTTGTCTCTGAAATGGTTGAGATTCATACCACTCAGACTAATGTGGATCTTGGTGAAGAGGATTTCAATTTTTTTTAGCCAGTAATAAGGAGTGTGCAAAGGGGAACCAAAATTTAGAGCATCATGGGGTGATATTTTATTTCCTTCATTGCACGCTAGATGATGCAACATTCAAAAAATGGTGTTTGTTAAAATGGGAGACAAAAGGAGTTTCTTTAAATTCATAGATGGGTTTGGGGTACAAATATTTTTGTCTCATGTTCAACACCAAATCAGCATATTGGCAAGTTCTGCAGTATGGTACATGGAATATTGAAGGTTCCATAGCTTATGTGCAATCATGGAGAGATTATTTTAACCCAGAGGATCGTGGTCAAGCCAACTACCCATTGTGGATTGAGTTTCTTGCGCTGCCTAGATTGATTTGAGGCCCTTTTTAGATATGTTTTATATCAATTTGGTAAGGTTTTGATCCTAGATGGAAAATGCAATTCTTTTAAACCTAACCCAAGAGTTTTCATGGAGGTTGATCTGAACAAGAAACTTTTGTTGTTTATTTATGTGATGATTGTGGATGGAGTCTGACAATAGAAAGTTCATTATCTAAATTTGTAAAATTCCTTCTTTTCCTTCCAATCTCAATATCATCTCATCCAGGATTGTCCCCATCAGAATCCCCCTCTAAGGGATCCTCCATCTTCAGGTGATGTAGGTTCTTCAACATTGGTGACCCCACCTGGCCATCCAAGTTCCTCAGTTGGTTAAACCTAGGTTTCTAAGGAGGGAACCTCTAAGGCCCCTGTGGGAGGGCATGTCTCTCTTAAAAAGCATGTATTTAGTAGCAGGATTGGGGGAGTAGTGGTTCAAGAGACTTCTAAAGGAACTGGTGGCCTAATATGGAAACCAGTTCCTAGTAACTTTGGAGTTCCTTTAGTTCCTCTAGTTAACCCTCTGACTCAGTCCATGAAGACAACTTCAACTATTGGTAATGCCACTATTCAAAATATGGAGGTGGATGAGGGATGGCGAGTTAAATATAATAATCATAATGGGGCTTCATCCCATATATATTTAAAATATCCTACTAATATTGTGAGCCCATCCCCATGAGAAAAGTATTTTAAGGAAGTAGTGACCCAGTGTCTTAACAGGGGAGCACCTTCTGTCACGATGTATAATAAGTTCATCTCTTTGGCCAATTCCTTATTCTTTGAATGAAGCTCTCTCTTTTTGCATGGAATGATAGAGGGATGATGATCTTAGGTAGGAAGCAGGTTGTTCGAGGATTTATTCAAAAGGTCAAGCCATAAATAGTCTTTTTATAGGAGGTCGAGTCTTTAGGATTTGAGCTTCACAATCATGTGAATTATGTTTGGAATGGCCCATTTTGGGCCATATATCATGTCCATGGAAGAGGTGGGGTGGTGTTATCTATTTCCTCATATATACATAGTTTTGGTACAACTTCAAGGAGTGACTAGAGCAATTTTTGCATGTGGATTACTATGTTATTTCAGGAGATATTGTTGGGTTTATATTTTGTGTATGCTCCAAACCTTATCCCTCACATACCCATTTCTATACATGGATGGAGACCTCTCTTTCATATGTTGAGTGAATAATTGGTGGATATTTTAACATGGTTGAATGGGATGGTGATAGGGGAGGAGGGGTTGGTTTTGTGATCAGTGGTTCAAAGAAGAAGGTGTGGTCTAAGTGTAAAGATTATCTTCAGTTGTTCGACCTTAATTAGGGGAAGAAATGGGTTGAATATGGTGGAGGGTTTACTTGGTCCAACTTTAGACATGGATATTCTAGGGTGCATGCTAGGATAGATCATATATATGGCCTAGGGGATTATATCTCCCTTTTTGGGAATATGCGTCCAGTTGACATGCTAGTTGCAGCAACATGTTATAATCACTTACCCATTATGAATTTTATTTCAGTAGGTCATGTGATGGACTCCAACCTTCATATTTGTTCAAGATTAATGTCTCCCATTTGGAGTTTATACATTTCAAGGCTTAGGTGCATAGTGTGTAGAGTCTTGCTCCTCGTCCTAGGGGGGGAGGTTGGATTTTTTTGTGGGAGGCAGACATTCGCCATACTGTGAATTTTATGAGGGGATGGGGTGGCATGATTGTGCATAATCATACAAGAGAGATTTGGGAGGATCAACTGAAATTAGAGGATGTGTGTATTCTCTTGTAGGAGGACCTTCATAAAATTATCCTCCAAGAGGATGCAGCTTGGTTTGAGATGGTGGTTCGAAAGGATGATTATATTGCTCGAGGGGATTGAGTAAGAGCTTGAATTCAATGGATCCAAGAGAACGACGAGGGTTCTAAGTTATTTTTTTACTTCTTGAAGAGGAAATTTGTGGCTAACAGAATTATTGGTCTACACATAGAATATGGGACTCTTGAGAAGAACCCAACAAAGATTCGAGGTATGTTTAGTGATCACTTCTAAAATATTTTCTCTCATTACCACTTGTCAAATTCAGTTGTGGATGCTATGGATGCTTACTTCATATTGGTGCCATGAAAAGTCTTGATTGGAGATTAGTATAAATTGGAAAGAGATTTTATGAAGGAAGAAATTTGTGTTGCACTCTCTTCAATGCAAAATGGGGAGTCCCCGAGTATTGATGGTATTCCTTGTGAGTTTTACAAGGAGATGTGGGACACAGTCAGGGATTATTTTTGCAATATTTCATATGAGGTCTTTTCCATAGGTTCTATTTTAGAATCACTCAATCAAGAATTAATCAAGATTATTCCAAAGAATACAACCAGAGATTCTATAGGTGGGTGGCGACTGATAACTTTATTGAGTGTTTCTATAAAATTATGGCCAAGGATTTAGCTAGGAGAATTCGAGATGTGGCCCAAAAAATTGTTCTTCGAGAGAAGACAAGCTTTGTACAAGGATGGTTTATTTTGGATATGGTCTTGTCATATTAGGAGGCCATGGAGTGGGCCAAGGTGTCTGGTCAGCAGGCACTCTTCCTGAAAATCAGTTTCAACAAAGCATATGATCATATTGATTGGACATTTATCACCAATATGTTGACCTAACTTGGGTTTGGTCAGCATTGAGCTGGTATGATTAACACATTTTTTACATGTGCCTCTTCTTTTGTTTCAGTTGATAATGTTTTTCCCCATGCATTCATCTCCATAGGTATATTGGGAAAGGGTGCCCTGAGGCCCCTTATCTATATGTTTTGATTGTCGCTACTTTTGGATATTTATTAGAGGAAGCTCATCTTCAAGGTTAGATCATAGGTATTTCTCTCCTCGGGGTGGAGGGGATGATTAAAAATCATTTTGCATATGACTCCCTTTTGTCAGACTCTACTGATGAGGAGTCCATATTAGCTGCTAGGGATTGTCTTTCAGTTTTTTCTAAGGATTTAAGGGAAATTGTTAGTGATCACAAGATATAATACTGGTTAGTTGGTATTGAGGATCATCCCATGTGGTTTCCAACTACTTATAAGTTTTTCCATCCAGGGGTTATTATTTGGTATCTTGGTATACCATTTGGAGTAGACATTTCATTGGTTACAATGTGGGATTGGTGCTTGGAAATATTGTATTGTATGTTACTTTTTTGGCAGTGCAAGGATCTTCCATTTGTTTCTAAGTTGACAGTGGTGAGTAGGATTCTTCAGGCCTCCCACATTTACTATGTGTCTTGTAGGCTTCCAAGAAAGGTGTACTTTCATTGATTGGAACAAATTTTGTGCTCATGCTTGAGGGCCAAGTATGATGGGGATCATGGTCTCCCCATGGTCCCTTGAGAAGTTTGTATCATGCCAAGAATGAGGGGGGATTTGGCCTAATTGATGTGACAACCCAAGAAAAAATTCCAGTTGCTAAATGGATTGTTAGGTGTTTGGAGGGCTCATCTCCTTGGAATATTTTGATGTGGCACATATTGATTTCAGCCCAACATGTTGGAAAAGTAAAGGGTCAATTTGTTTTATGTGATATCATCTCTACTCCTCATAATTTACATTAGGTTCCTTCATCTTCAAGATTATTTGGACAACCTGGTTCATTGGAAGTGGTTAGAAAGTAGATCAAGTTGGGATCTGTCTAGGAGGCCAATTTGGAGTTGGAAGCAAGAGGGTACTTGCATATTTGACCTCCCTCTTCTCCAGGAAAGGAGGCTTAGTAGAAAGAATATTTTATTTTGGAGAGATCTTTGGGATTCCAATGCTCGTTCTTGGAAAACTTGGCATTCAATGGATAGGGAGTTTGCATTGTCTTTTGTAGATCAACTTACCCTATGAGACTTTTAAGATGAATATTGATATCACTGTGCCCTTTTGACGAGATTAGGAGTGGATTTTTGGACATCCCCTAAACCAATATGATTCTTGCAATCTCTACTCAATTTTGCATCAGTGATATGAATTAGGTCTCATTCTCAATGCCAGGTGGATTTATTCAAATGTAGAGAGCTAGTGGATTCATAGGTTGCATGGTGTATGGTCGATTCGAGTTTTCTATAAGCTCCAGGTTTTTTCTTGGTTGGTGATCTACCAAGGTCTCCCCTCTAAATCTCAGCTTTCCAAAAGTGGTATTTCTAATGGCCTTTTCCCCTCTTGCTTGAAGTATGAATCTATGAAGCATATTTTATGGGAATGCTCCTTTTCAATATCTTTTTGGGATCAGGTTCAATCTCATATGACAAACATTCTTTAAGGGAATTTGCATTTTTTTGTGGTTTTTTTTAGTGATTCCAAATCGGTGATCTGAGATTCCTTGGTTGGTATTTGGCACTATTTGAGAGTCTATGCCTTATTTATCCTTTGGAAACTCTGTTGCAAGTTCTTTTTTGATAATTATGTTAGTTCTCAATCAGCTTTTTGGAAATTATGGCGAGATGATGTATATATGCAACTCCTTACAAAAGGGGCATTACTAATTAGAGATGTGCAGTTGTTAAATCCATCTTATTATTTTGAGTTCTTAGTTGTTTTAGTATCCCTTAAGAAGAGGTTATGATTTTCATTGTATATACCCTTTTGTTTTTTTCATCTCTTATCAATTGTTTATATAAATGATTTTCTATTTATATAAGAAATATCTTTAAAAAAAAACATTGCAACCCATAATTCTTTGAAGCCACTATGTACACGGAGTTATTCATAAATATTTGAATGCTTTGCATATTGAGAACATGCTTAGAGTATAAAGTAGTGTTTTTAGTGAGACAATTGGTAGGAGAATACTTATGCCAGTGGTGAACAACTTTATTGAAATCGATGTTGAAATAAAATACATAAAGACTCAATAAAATTCCACACATTTGTAATGGAAATGGAAGATGATGAAGAAAATGAAGGTTCGATTCCAACAGATGTTGCTATGAAAAGTTTGGGATAGGTTGCAAATAAGATGAAAATGTAACGAAATTGACTGTAGAGCATATGAAATCTTGTGCTAATGATGGTTCCTTTTATAAAATACACTCATGTATTAATTCCAATCAACTATGCTAGATTGGTTCTTGCATTGCTTGCCTCATCATAATAAATATCCAAAGGTTATGAATCTAGGAGTGCATAACACCTACTATTCAACATGTCGCATCACCATGTATTTTCTTTGTTTCAAGTGAAGATTCTCATGGATGATCCTATGCATAATTAATATTGCAAAATTTTCCCTAAAAAAAACAGTCAATGAGAAAGAATATCAATGATCACACATTGAATCCACTAAATATTTGTTTTACTATCAATTGGAGAATAATTACTAAAGTGGGTTAAAGTTTTTAATCTATTTTATGTTTTAGAATTTACAAGTATAAAGAGCACACTAGAAATGGAGGAATTTAAATCGTTGGAGGAAAGAAACACCTAACAACTTTATTCATGTTTAGATTTAGATGTAGAAGAAAAAAAAGAAATAAAGGCAAAGGTCAGGCCAGCGACAAAGGAAAAATACAAGTAGAGGTAGAATCAAAGACATATATAGAGGTAGACCTACAAAATGTAGCCACGAACCATAGTCATCAATTGATGAAGGAAACATTTCACGGTAGGGGGGTAGTAAGAGGAATCCCATTAGTATTCCTACCATTTCCCCTCTTTATTTTTGTTGAAAGGGGGCATATAACCCTTATGTTGGGGGTATGATGAGCCCTTGAATTTTCTACTTTTTCTCATCCTTTCTTGACTATTTTTCCTTCCATCAGCCCCCAAATATTCATTTCCATACTTAAAACATTACCATATTTATTAGTTGTGATCCATTTCAATTTATCTAGTATTTTCTTGTATATTGATGTGTTTGGAAAGATTATGAGATGAAGCGATGGGATAGTTGGGTTTCATGAGTAACTTGGTTTAGATGTGTTATTTCCATGTGGTAAAAAACACTATGCCATGTAATAGTATGTTGTCGAATTATATATTGCAGAATACTATATTTTATATGGCTCAACTTTTTTGAAAAATGTGTTTTGTAGAATTCATAGCTATTTCAAGGAATGGATCATTGTTATGAAATACTTAGATTCTTCCAAAACCTCACAATCCAAAATCAAAGGGATTAACAACTTGCCTCTTACTATGTGTCACATTAAGCATGTTGGGGTATAACTCAAGGAAATCATATAGTAAGTGTTGAAGTTACAAAACTCAAGTAAAATTTCCACTTCTCAAAGTATTCATAATGGCAAGAAACAATCATTATTTCATTATTTCATTATCTAATCATTAGTGAATTAGAATAATTAAGGACTCTCTCTCTCTCTCTCTCTCTCTCTCTCTCTCTCTCTCTCTCTCTCTTAGATAATGGCAAGAAACAATCATAATGGCAAGTATTTAATGTATTTCATTATATTAGATTTACTTCTACAAGTGTGTGATTTACACTTTAACAATCATTTTCACTAATATTTCATAACATTCGTAGACTAAGAGAAAGCACATTTCAACTCCATTTGAATACTTTATGGTTGCATGTATAATGCACAACACTTAACAAGATTACACTCCCTAATCAATAATTTAAGTATAAGTTAGGGGATTCAATAGCCCATATTTTGTTGCAATTATTAGGCTCACCACAAAGCAAAAGACTCAATAATTTAAGATATCTCACTATTTTTTCCACTTGTATCTATTAAACTATTTTGGTAGTGATGGATCTTATCTTCCATGTTAATTTCAACTCAATGAAGGACATGGTCTTCCACGAATCTTTACAATATCACAACTCAACTAAGCTCTCAAGATTTCAGAAATTAGTTAAATGGTCAACAACATTACTGAAAATCACTTGACCTAACCCCTTGGTATTTATCACCACCTTTATATAAAACAATAAGTTATATTCCATTTAAAAAAAACACAAGTGACACCCATTACATTTCCATTTTCACAAAAAGCAAGTGTTTCCCATTGCATTTTACAGGATTTAGAGATAGTAGTTGCATGGGAATATAGAATGGGGAAGAGGCGGTTGGCATGTGCTCCCACAATAAGGACATGAACATGATAAAAACAATACCAAGATTCTTGCTTCTACTCCCACCCCAAGCCCACTACAAAAAAACACAAGGAGAAAGACAAAGAAGATGAGAGATTCAAGGGTGGAAATGAGGAACGAGGTCTAGATCTAAGATTTTCCAGAGAGCCTATTAGAAATTTTGGTGAAGGAAAATGCATTATGTTGCATTATGATACATTTGATATGAATGAGAATAGACATGAACTTGTAAGTATGTCAAGTTTTGTCTACCTTTCCATTTGTGTTTTCCTTTTTAGATTTTTTTGAGAATTTTATTCAATTCTTTTATATTCATGATTCCCATTGTTGTGAGAAAACAACTTAACATGATTAGAAATTGAAGATATGGGGGGGAGATAGAATTGTGGATCTTGTATCACTATGATTTCTATTCTTTATTATGGGGATATTTCTTAGTATAAAATGGATTTTTAATTCATAGAAAACTTCAAACCCAGTGACCTATTGAGACCATCTTACCCTCTAATTTCTTTATATGTTTCAAGCATTATATATTATAATTGGACTCTCATTTATGTGTCCTAGAATGTTTAATTCCATCAACTTCCCTTCAAATATTCGAAAATAAATTTGAATGTCAATTTTTATGAGTTTCATTGAGATAAATCGCTATGTGGGAATGTTGTCCCACTAAGTCACAAGATCTAATGTATCTCGTGTTCATGTTATTATGTATGTGTTAAATTGTAATCTTGATTGACTTCTAAATTGGTTACTTTGTCTAGGTCATGATAATCTTTCCCTCAAACATATATGGTGTTTTGGTCGTTGGTGGCTTGCTTATGCTCCTTGTGTTAAAAAGAAAATGTATTCCTCTAATATGTACTATCATTGCATGAGAATCATCGCTCAAAGATTTTGATGGAATTTCTATCCGATCATTTTATGGAAAATCAAATGTGTCCACTGCTATGTTTTAGACCTTTATGGAAGGTTATTTTTTGTCGCTAAAAGTGGGAATTAGGGGTGGTTTTGGAATTAGGTGTGGTTTGGGAAAAAAACACCTCCAAAATTATTGACATTAAAATTTAGGCATTTTAATGATGGTTAAGAAGGGTTTTGAACCACCCCCAATAGTTCTTTTTTGGGGGTGATTTTGAACCACCCCCATTGGTACTTTTTTTTTTGTTGGGGAGGTTGAACCACCCACAGAAGTGCCTTTTGGGGGGGTTTAACACCCACCCCCCAGATTTCCCTTTGAAAAGTGCCTTTTGACCCTTAAAAGTTCCTTTTGGGTGGGGAGGGGGTGTTTTTGCATGATTTTGAATTGCCCCCAAAAGTTCCTTTCAGGGATGTAGTTTTGAATTACCCCCAAAATGTACCTTTGGGGATGGTTCAAAACTGCCCCCAAAAAGTCACTTTTGGAGTTGGTTCAAGAATCTCCTTAAAAATCCAAACTTGTAATGTCAACCCCACCCAAAAGGAACTTATGTGGAGGGATTATAAACTACCTCTTGGGGGGGGGGGGGTTCAAACCACTTTTCCCTATCCCCAAAGGCACTTTTGGGGTCAGTTCAAATCCCCTGCCAAAAATTCCAATTTAGGATTAGGGTTTCCATCACTAAATTTGAAACAAGTATTGAACCAAGGTAGTGATTCTTGTATGATTGTGACTCTAATAAGAGTGCCACAATAGGGAAAGTTTCTAATAGAGGTGAGTATTCCTCTTATTTTCTTTGTATTTCATATATAATTAAATAAGCATGTAATAGGTGGGACAATAAAACTAAAATAAGTTTGAGACAATATAGAGAGAAGCTAAACAAATTCCTTATTATTGAGGTCTTGATGCATCCCATCACTCTATTACACAACTAGCCAATCAAATCATTGGAAGATAGTTGTCTTGAATTTGAAATGTATCATTAACAAATATTTTGCATACTCTTACACTAGTCGATTAATGGAGGCTCTAACAACCAATCAAGATCTAACATCACATCAATATGAACTAAGTAACTTCAAAAATTTGAGTTGCACGATGTAGCTTCTAATAGAACTATTATGAATGAATCAAATTTTACAAATTTGATAATGCAGTTTATTTCATAATATAGAGCTTAACAAGCCAATGAAAACTTTTCAATTGGAGAAAACACTATGAGAATATATGTTGCTTGGAAACAATCAACAACATATAAATCTCTCCCATAATCTTTGTGAACCATTGCTAAATAGTACTAGGAAACATATTTTGTAGGCTCCAATCATAATTCATTTGATAACAAAATTATACCAATTGGCAAGGACTTACCACCAGTTTGCCACAACAATTCCGCAAAAGACACCTTAGAAGGTACATGGTCTAGATCAACACAAATTTCATTACTATAAGCAACTAATGCTTCATGTATTTGACTATATTATTCACATAGAAATCCTAAAAATGAAACACATTATATCATCATGTGGGAAACAACATTCTAGAATAAGAGAAGCTATGATGCTAAAATCATGAGTGAAAGTGAAAAATAACTTGGTTAAAGGTAGCTAATGAAATATCACCTTATTCATGGAATTGACATATAACATTGAACTATGTGATTCATATAGAGCTAAAAATAAAACAACATATAGATCAACTTGCTCAAAACATGCATTGTAGAATTAGAAATGTGAAGTAGCTAACATTGTGAGTGAAAACTTGGATGATTGAAGGAGGCCAATGAAAGATCACAAACTTCATAAAAATTTTGACAAGTAATGAAAGGACATATGTATAATGGAGAAAGAAAAAAATAGGGAAAAAATGGATTACAATATGTCCATTCCTAACAAAATAATCAACGTTGAGGCAGGGCCAAGGGAGGATAGGTAGTAGGGGGAAGTGAGGCTGAGGCTGGTAGGAGGAAGTGAGGAACTACACCTTCCATTGACAAGTATAACAACCCCTAGCACTTAAACATATGTTCCATGTATAATGGATTTAGTTACATAGAAATAAAGCCATGGTCACTTGAACTAGCCCACTTTTTAATAGATGTGTTTTTCTAGCTTCACTTGAAAAATATAGTCAATCTATACTTGAGGAAATGTTGGGGAAATTGTTGAATATTACGACTAGAAAATGTAGTCAAAATGAGATGTGGAATGAGGTTATAGAGGAACTAGGTAAACTTAAGGATTTTGGTCATAAATGCCCATCTATGACTTACAAGGAATTTCTTTAGGTTCTATTGGCAATAGACCATCTTAAACTAGACCAAAAATATGTTCTAACATAATTAATTTAGGTTTTAGTATTGATTCCTTCACTCTTGGTTGTTTTGCATGTTGTATGTGCAAGATTGATAGACAGAAAGAAGCATTGAATATGACTGACATGGTGGATTTTACTCTTGATACTATTATTTACACCAAAATTATTAGCAAACAATGTGAAGCATCCATGCTAGACAAAGCATTATCATTTCTACATAAGATGAGAGCTAATTCTTACATTCCTAATGTTGCCACATACAACACTTTACTAGAAATTTTTCACAAAGTAGGCCAACTAACTATGTGCAACAAAAATTCCTTTCAAATGATGTATGTAGGTTTTTGTCCCAATGCTTCAATCTTTAATTCTCTCATATAATCTTATTTCAAGGAAAATTCATTGATGCAAGGAAAGGAATTACATGCACACATGATATGGATTTCCTATACACACATGATATAGATGGATCATATAAGACATTACAAGATAATATAATTGTAGGGATATTTATATGTAATAAATTACAAACAGTAAATCATCAACGCAAGGGCTCATAAGCTTTGAGATGCAAGCACGGGAAATGCATGATCACAGCCTAAGCGACAATTGCAGAAAACATAGAAGCATATGCCAACCATTCACCATGAATGTCAATCACATTTAACTGACACCGAGTACAATGTTTCACTCGATAAGCCGAAGCATTCTTTTAGTTCCGGATGTATGAAAATACAATAATGATCTTTGTTTTTTAGCAATTGCATCTATGTGTAAATCAAAAGACTGATAAACAAAAGGCACTCAATACCTCTAGGAATGGAAAGCATATCTACTATCTAATTAAGAATAAATAAACATAACGCGTGTCAAGGAATGGGCATCCTGTCAAACCCAACAGACGTTTTGGAAAACTTAGAAACTAAGTGAGAACTTCAGATACATGGGAAAAATATCAACAGTTGATTATTATTGAAAGGAAATGGGATTTACAAATACTCAAGCATGAATTCCACCTCCTTCTTCTAATAATCCTCTTTACAAAGTTCTCAATACTAACACACATACCCTCCTCTATACATACCCTCCTCTATTCTATGGTTGTTCATATACAGAGAGGAGAAATGGAGTGGATAAAAAATAATCCCCTCAAATCAGAACTTACAAGAGATAAATTAGTTTACAAGAGATTTGTTTCTCATATTTAATAGATCTTGGTTGCAGAAATAACCCAAGATCTGGTTACAAATCATTGTACACATCATGAAAGAGTTGTGAATAAATTGATTTGAATCCTTTGATGGTTGGGTGCATCCCTCTGTCTAGAATATTGGAGAAGGTGGGTGCAACTATAAATCTAGACAAACCCATATTAGAAAAACAATCATATCTCTTGAACCGTATGATTTCTGAGAAAATTGCTTCATGAATGACCCAAACAGACCATTCTGCACAAAACCCATGTTTTATATTTTCCAGATTCTCCTCCATCGACTAAAAAATCATGAGGGAATATCACTACTTCTAATTTGGCACGTATTTGACTAAGCATGTTGACCATAGGTTGAAGGTTGCCACATGCGACCTAGGCATGAACCAAGGGACACACTCCATGCTAGAATCTAGATATTCAAAACCATTATGGTCATTTTCCATTTGGGTGTGCACATATATGCTAACCATAGAATTCAAGTGTAGGAACTGAACTGTCAAAAACCTTCATCAACAATATGAGTCTAAATCCTTTCTAAACCATTAAAAACAAAGGAAATTGTGAATATTAACAACATTAAGCTTGTTAGGCACATTAATGTCGGAAGTGTGGGTAAATGTTGCAATAAGCATAATAAACGGGTGCAAGGATGAGGTGAAATGGTAAAAAATAAGGTCAACTGATAATGTAAAAGGTGTCAAATTGGCAAGCCAACATCTCCCCCATCCGTGAGGATTGACATGTCCTCATGCCAAATGAAGTAGGCACTGATCAGATCCATATAAATTTGTTGTTTTCCATCTTCTCTTATGCAAAGAGATCCATTGACAATTCCCAAAAAATTAAGAAAAATGAAGTGTTCATATGTTTCTAACAAAGCCCAGCTGCATCAATCAAAATAGTAATGGATCATACTCAACCTGTTTAGAATTCTGAGGATATGAATGTTTGGTCCTCATTTTCTTGGGAACTCTAAAGATATCAGAGTCCTCTCTTATATGTTTCTCTTGCTAGGCTTGCATAAATAAAAGTCATTGTATCTTGTTCAATATGAATAAAAGATGACAGACTTCTATCACAAACATCCTTTAATTCCTCACAACAAAACCTGCTTGCAAAAACCAAGATATCTAACAAGACATGTGATAGATCACGACTTAGTTTTCCCATCTTACTAAATTTATAAATGGCACACATGCCTCTTTTGTAGGGTTTCTTGATAAGCCTTGTTGTCCAGATGTTCTCAAGATGCAATATCTCTAACGAAATGCCCTAAACAGTGTTTGGAATATGTGGGTCAAAAATAGGTATTTATGTATAGTTTTCATTCAACAAAGTTCCATTGTTTATAGCATCTCTAATTCTGTGAGTATAAGCATGTTTGATTCTTTGTCTTACACCATGGCTCCCACCAGACCTAGTGTTAACCAACCATGTCGGTGTACCATGTGTTTGCATCTTCTCTGCCAATATTGCATATTTGGTTGGATGCAACATAAGAAATGATGCATAAGAATGTTGCATGTGGCTCCTTAGCTCCCTCTTTAGTGCCTTGCATGTGGCTCCTTAACTCCCTCTTTAGTGCCTGCTTCCAAGGCAATGTAACCACTCATGAAGTGATACATGGTTTGGGACAATGTCAACTTGCTAACTAGCGATAGAACACCAAAAACGCCACATGCTAGTAGAATGATCTTCTCAAGGTGAAACCGCACACATGGAATCTTTTCGTTTTGAATGAACTCTATGGGATATGATGCCCTTGTATTCTAGTGAGTAATCCACCTCCCTTGTATGAATATCAAATACAACATTCTCCAATATGGTTCCAAATTTGATTGCATTCCAGATGTCCGGCTCCTTTAAAAGGTCAATACATTTTGCATAGCACCCTCCAATATTTGAGATGCCATTGTCATCAAATATCGGTTTTGGTCCGTTGATAGTGTGGTCGTTCCAGTTCCTGATAGTCCAAAGAATAGACTCACATCTCCTTCCTTTCCCATATTGCAGCCAGAATCAAGAGGTTGAATTTCTTTCTTGTAATGCATAAGCCCTTGTTCATTTCCCCAACATATTGGGTACCAAGAATTACCATTTCTTTTCTGGTAAGGTTTAAATCAACGATGATGGTAGAATTCATATAGTGAGTGAATCGATTACATGGAAAATTCCCTGCATTATAAATGGTGAATCCTGGAGTCCCAAAGTTCTCTAGCTCTTCAGGAACAGGACGTATGCACATGTTATGCATGAACAGGGAATGATATGCTCGTGCTGAAATGGTGTGCACTTCGAGCCGATGGTCTGAAAAACTCATCAATGAAAAAAGAGTTGCTAGGGCCCTGGTTGATGTCACGAAAAACTCATCAATGGACTTATCCCATAGAGGAGCAGCAGAATCATCGTGGCAGACCTCTGGAGATTTGTTCAATGCAAAACCATTAGGAATTCCCATCAATTCCGCCATCAGAGAAATTGGAAACCAACTGCTAATTTGTCCTTGGAATTTCAAAAATTCTATTCTAATTACTGACACAAGTAAGATAGGCTTCTTTTTGTCTAAATTTGATTGGAAAAACAGAACGAGTCTACTACACAACAAAATCCATGAAAAGTAGGTTGCAGAAATTGAATGGGAGAGATGTAGATACATATCAGGATGCCAAATGTTGGTTGCTTATACTATCTTGATTTTAGGCAAAGAAGTTGTCCATCTGTATGTTCAAATGTTAATCCCTTGGAGAAACCCTTCCCTCCTTGCCCTGTTTTGATTCTAACTCCATTGTCAGTGCTGGTAAAGGAAACTCCTTTTTTACAGTGACGTTGGTGACTCCATTAAGAGAAATATATTTGTAGAGGTTTCCTACGTTGATTTCATGACCTGGTCCGCAGGTAACCTGTTCAATGGCAAGATTGGAAGTATCTTCCAAAATACCAATACATGTTGCCTACAAAATTGATAGCATTAGAACATTCTACATATGGGCTAGTGCTTGTGCATGCATGAGTAGACCATAGGTTTGGTGTTCAACTCATTGATGAAAAAATAGTTTCTACAGGTCCATGACCTCATCTTAGTATTGATTCTTATTCTTATAACAATCTGGGCTCAAGGACATGCAATCTTTATAACCTACAACTTAAGATCTCGTATTCCATTTCCTACAAATGAAATTCAATCTATACAGGGCAAAGGTACGGCCCTCAAGTTCACATAGATGATCTGATTTTACTCAAACGCTATTTGATAGTCTCAGCTATGGCACTTGAATAAAATGAGTTGTGGCAATGAGGGGAACATATGTATGGCATATTGGTGTGATGCAATGGAAACAACAATGCCAAAAAAATAAAATTACAAACACCACAGTTAGTTGTTTTATGGAGTTTAGCATCAGAGGGAGATTCTCCTTCTTGTGGGATGTAAAGAGGAAATTTATGGAGTGGTGTTGCACTAAACGAGACTATTGGGATTTGAGAGTGTTGATGGTGTAGTTGTTATGTGCACGATCATGAAATCAGATTAAACAAAGATAATACTTCCTTCCCTCTCTATCAAACTGTTTATACTCAGGAAATTGAAGATGAGACAATAAAACTCACACAGTAATGATTACACAACTTAGAATTATCACCATGGAAGTCCCAATTTCCCAATCACAGGTGCCAAGGATTTTCCTTACAAATGCCATGTAGCCATGAAGCACCCATGTCAATGGAAAACCAAAAGATTAGTCTGTCACCAATTCTATCCCTTGATTTCATATTGTAAGAACATTGATACAACATCCCATACACTTCGTTTCAAGAACCTTGACAATCTTACTTTTACTTGTCATGCCAGAGGAGAAATAATTGCAAATTGCTAGTAATTTGATGGATAGTGAGTTATAATTTCTTTCACCTGCTCTTATTGACTTCTCTGAATTTCCATTGTACTTTTTTTACTTAATGCTCGAGGTTCATCAGACCCCCAATCATTGGATGCTGCATTTTGGAGAAGATGGTCTTGACAAATAGCTACAAGAAGTCCCATCCACTACAATACAGATTGAGGATTCAAACTCTGGAATAAGTCTAACTGCAATTTCATGTTTTCCTTTACCACTGCAAACAGCCTCAAGATGACCCAAAATCACATAGGTACACAGAAATATACATACAGGATACATTAACAGTTCCAACATTTTGACTCCTAGTTATCCCTTTAATAGTTATTTGAGAAACAACGCTCTTTCCAGCTCTGTTTCTAGTTCATGGTTGGTGACAATATTCCAAAAATTGGATATATATGTTGTAGAGAAGAAGTAGTGGAATGTTGAGATTACAAGTAGGAACCAAAATGGGAGCTTGAAATATATTATTGTTGCAAACTTAATGCAGTTTGCAAGGATTCTTGAACAGAGATATGAATTAACCATCTCGACTTTTTACAATTATTGGTTGGAAAAGTTAAAATGAGGGATGGGTAATGATGGGTCTATAATGGAAAAGAGCGGAATAATAGGATGGGGTAGAGAATAACAAGCTTAGAATGTTGTTTATAATAAATTCCATTCATTTCCAATAAACGAGAAGTATTAGGAAACACTTTACCTCAGGTTACCTCAGTTCTCATACTAGAATTGAAGAAGGTATCTGGGCTGCTACAGACCTATCAAGTTGATGAAAGAAACAAAATACATTTGTAGATCTATGGCATCCACCATGCAGTTATGGTACCCATTGTTTTAAAAACTGGTCGAACCGGAACCGGAACCGGCCGGTTCGACCGGTTTGATGGTTGACCGGTTCAAACTGGCCAATAAACCAAACCGGTCGGCCGGTTTATGAACCGGTCGGCCGGTTTATGAACCGGTCGGCCGGTTTATGACCAAACCGGCCAGTTTATGATCAAACCGGCTAGTTTGATCCAAAAACCTAAAACCTAAGTAACAAACAAGTACTTGGCTCATGGTTTCTCATGTAATTTGGAGTTGTAAGGTGTTTTGGTGTGTAGCTGAGGGTTATTTTGCCTTATTAATGCTATTTAAAGAGGTCCCCACCCCCTCCATTTCGCCCACCCTAGTAATTAATGGTAATGTTAAATTCTTAAAAGTGACATTCTTCTTTATCTTTCATTTTCATCCTTTTAC
>JZKD02S0092009.1:262056-297871 GCA_000966675.3 Picea glauca | reverse complement strand
ACATCAACAAATGCACGAATTGCATTGGATATAGGGGAGGAGGAGGAGGATGGAGGAGAGAGCAGTGGTAGTGATGCCAATCTTGATGATTATGACATGGAGGACTACTGACAGTTACGACTCATGAGCTATGATATTCTTCCATCTACGGTTCTAGTATCTAGATTCTACCCTATGGCTATTTTGTATTTTTCATTGGCACTCCCACCTATAGTATCAGTGACTCTAACTTAGTATGTTATTTGATGTTGTAGAGGCCATTTAGAGCCTCCTTGATTATGTATTTATGTTCTGATTTCTAGATATGTATTGCACTTGGTGTCGTTTTGATATATTCATGAGCATACTTTGGATATGTTGTCTCTAATTGTCTCTAATGATTTGGAAACATGATTTAAAATCTTAAAAATATATTTTTTTCGTTAAAATTTAAATATTTTATGTATTTTTTAGAAAACTGGTTCATTGAAACCGGTTCCGGTTTCGGTTCAGGTTGGACCCTCGACCGGTTCTGGTACCGGTTTTGGTTTTTAAAACTATGATGGTACCAGAGAAGAGGAATGTTGTTGTTGACAAAGTTTGTTGCTGCCTTGAGATGTTTGTCAGGTAAACTGTCTACATATTTTAATTTTTCATCATGCACCTTTGAATCAAATCTCACAAAAGTTCAAAGATTGGGCATGGGAACAAAGATCTCCTTCTTTTCAACGGGTTGCTTTTTTTACATTCCCCACTTTCAAAAAAAACATGGAAAGGTTTTTTGCATTGTACTTGAAGCTAGACCATTAATATGCAACATTTATTGAGATTTATTGATCTACTATCCTACCCTACTTGAGAAAGGAAATATTTTCTCAAGTGTAGGAGTATTTCCAATGAAACCATGTGCATAGCAGATTTACAAGCAAACTCATATCCAAGTATGGAAAATGTACCTTAATGGTTTCCCAGACATGAGAGGCCAGCTTCTTTTGTGGAGATCATGGAAATAAGTGTTGAAGGATGGAGGGGTATTGCCGCCTGATGATGGTTTGGAACCAAGCTTCAATGTAATATTTATTTCATTGGATCTCTCAGGTTGTCTGATCATGAGGATTTTCTAAGAATTGATCATCACACCCCATGACGCACAAGGGATCTAATGATAAACACACCAAAAATTCCTCGATCTCTAGCTCTAGTGTCTTCTCTCCATCTGATTTGGTTCATGACTCTTTGATCTCTTCTATATGCTCACAAGGACTACTAGAAGAAAATTATAGATCCTCATCTTCTGGAATATGTTCATGGATCTTTGATTCCTCCATTGTTGCTTGAATTGCAGACTCATCCCCGGTAACAACTCTGGAGTATGGGAAAGGATTTGAGAAGATCCTTACAGGGGTATGTCCTCCTTTGCTCAACAAATTCTTGAGCATATTTACATTCTTTGTGTGGTCTAGTAATCCCTACTCACAAATGAATTAGTGTGTGGAGTCCTTACAAAACAAAAACAAGAACTTTAAGAAAACAAATGAAATCTTGCACACCAAACAAGAAAAATTCCAAATCAAAGCATATATTCAAACCACTCACACTACTAAGACCTTGTTTTCACCAAGTTGTGTGTTGACATGAGAAGATTTCCCTTTCTATGCATCAATCCAAAAAAAGACACACTAAATCAACACGATAAGGGCTCGGAGAAACTCACTAAAGTGAATGTGTCGGGCTAGAACCATGTCATATATTTTGAACTGAGGGTGCCTTTGCGTCTTACCGTTTCTTCTCCTCTGAGTCTTAAATTCTGGTGCAACCAAATTATGCATAGAAACAAAAACTGTAAATGCCCTAATCCCTTCAGCACCTTCCCAAGAGCGATGCCAAAAATGTGGGGATATTTATATGTAATAAATTTCGGACATTAAATCATCAACCCGAGGGCTCGTAAGCTTTGAGATGAAAGCACAGGAAATGCAGGATCAAAGCCTAAGTGACAATTGTAGAAAACATAGAAGCATATGCCATCTATTCACCACGAATGTCAATCACATTTAACCGGATCCAAGTACAATAATAACGATGCAATTACTTCCACGAATGTGCGTTCTTGTACTGATCATGAGAATTTTCTAATAATTGATCATCACACCCCATTATGCACAAGGGATCCACCCCATTATGCACCAGGGATCTGATGATAAACACACCAAAAATTCTTCGATCTCTAGCTCTAGTGTCTTTTCTCCAATTGATTTGGCCCATGACTCTTTGATCTCTTCTATATGCTCACAAGGACTACTAGAAGAAAATTATAGATCCTCCTCTTCTAGAATATGTTCATGGATCTATGATTCCTCCATTGTTTCTTGAATTGTAGACTCATCCCTGGTAACAACTCTGGAGTATGGGAAAGGATTTGAGAAGATCCTTACAGGGGTATGTCCTCCTTTGTTCAACAAATTATTGAGCATATTTACATTCTTTGTCTGTTCTGGTAATCACTACTCACAAATGAATTACTGTGTGGAGTCCCTACAAAACAAAAACAAGAACTTTAAGAAAACAAATGAAATCTTGCACACCAAACAAGAAAAATTCCAAAGCAGAGCATGTATTCAAACCACTCTCACTACTAAGACCTTGTTTTCACCAAGTTGTTTCTTGACATGAGAAGATTTCTGTTTCCATGCATCAATCCAAAAAAAGACACACTAAATCAACACGATAAGGGCTCGTAGAAACTCACTAAAGTGAATGCGGCGAGCTAGAACCATGTCATAGATTTTGAACTGAGGATGCCTTTGCGTCTTACCATTTCTCCTCCTCTGAGTCTTAAATTCTGGTGCAGTCTATTAGGTAGCTAGAGAGGTAGTAGTGGGGGGCCAAAGGGCCCATAGTGATAATAGTGGAGGCCATTCAATGTAAGGTGGACTAGATCCACTATATTATTAAATAAAGTCCACTATGGTAGTTAGATATAATAAATGGGTAGTTAGATATAATAAATGTAAGAGGCCTTCTTAGAAGGTTCTACTTCTAGAAGATTCCTCCTCTAGATTCCTCCTCTAGAGAATTATTGTATTGTAATATGTAGCTCAATAGGAGGATGCCCCCTCGAAGAGGCAAGTGAACAAGAGAGGACCCCTTCCATAATAGGATCCATTGTATGGTGTTGCCCTACTTCAAGGGTTTGGTAATAATAAAGTGTGGTTTCTTCTATCTTGCTTTGTGGGTCTATTGTGTATTCAGTATTTGTGGTGATTATATTTGTATATCTATTCAGGTTCTTAACAAGTGGTATCAGAGCACTTTCCTTGATAGACATTGTGGACAAATATTTTTTATTTTTGCATTTTTTTTTTCGGAGAAGAAAAAAAGAGGGCCACGAAATTCCAGAAATTTTCGGTATATTTATGTGAAAATTTTGTAGAAACAGGTTGTATATATGAGTTCCTCTCAAAAAAACACCCAAGTTGAAAAAAACAATCGCCTGAAATGGAGTTCGGGAAGTCAAGATATTGAAGTTTTAAAATCTGCAATTTTTCAGGGTTTTATCCACGGACGACGACGCGATTGTTTTTAATTTTTGTAGTAGATGGAGGCCGAATTTGCCCAAACAAATTACAGATATGAGTTCCTCTCATAATTTCACCCAATTTCAAAAAACAAATCAGCCGAAATGGAGTCCAGGAAGTGAAGTTATGAGCATTTTAAATTCAACAGGTTTTTAGGGTTTTTCCAGAAAAAAACCGCAATTTTCTGTCATGACTTATTGTTCTATTTTTTTTGTTTTTTAATGACGGTTGCGGGACCGGAGAGTTCATAGGGTGCTCAGATGGATATTTCCTCTCAAACCCTTAAAGAAATTCTACAAATTACTGAAGCATTCAAATCTCAATTGTATGACACATTGGATGCTAGATTGCATGACCTTGCAAATGGCCTCAATGATAGTTTTCATAGTATTCAAGATTCATTGGATAACATGCAAGAGAGATTTCTTATGGCAGACATCGGAGATGAATATAATCAAGAAATATATGCTTGGTATGATTTTGAGGCCGATTGTGATGATTGGTATATGGATAGTTGTCATTTCTGGGATGACAATCACTTTCATATTTTATTTGATGACTCTAATCCACCTTTTGTAGAGAGCATCAATGTGACAAATCGAGATCCAATGATTATTACCAGTGTCCATCCTACATATTCTACAGTGGTATTATTCCTTCCAGATTCTGCTACGACCCTTTTCCACTATGTGGATGGATCTTCTTATTTGGATGGTGATTATATTTGTAGATCTATTCAGGTTCTTAACAAGCCAAATTATGAGTAGAAACAAAAATTGTAAATGCTCCAATCCCTTCAGCACCTCCCCAAGAACGACGCCAAAAATGTGGGGATATTTATATGTAATAAATTTCGGACATTAAATCATCAACTCGAGGGCTCATAATCTTTGAGATGCAAACACAAGAAATGCAGGATCAGAGCCTAAGTGACAATTGTAGAAAAAATATAAGCATATTCCATCCATTCACCATGAATGTCAATCACATTTAACCAGATCCAAGTACAATAATAATGATGCAATTATTCCACGAATGTGCGTTCATGCTTTTTGATCCACGAATGTGCGGTCTTGTACTTCCAAATGTATGCAATTACAATAATGATCTTTGGTTCTAAGAAATTGCATCTATGTGTAAATCAAAAGATTGATAAACAAAATGCACTCAATAACTCTAGGAATGGAAAGAAGATCTACTATCTAACTAAGAATAAATAAACACAACACATGCCGAGGAATGGGGATCCTACCAAACCCATCACACATTGTGGAAAATTTACAAACTAAGTGAGCACTTCAGATACAGGGGCAGAATATCAACAATTGATTATTATTGAAATGAAATGGGGTTTACAAATACTCAAGCATGAATTCCACCTTCTTCTTCCAATAATCCTATTTACAAAGCTCCCAATACTAACAACACACCCTCATTCTATGGTTGTTTATATACAGAGAGGAGAAATGGAGTGGATCAGAACTAATCCCTCAAAATAGAACTTACAAGAGATAAATTAGTTTACAAGAGATTTGTTTCTCATGTTTAATAGATATTGGTTGCAGAAGTAACCCAAGATCTGTTTACAAATCATTGTACACATCATGAAAGAGCTGAGAATAGATTGATTCAACCCCTTTGATGGTTGGGTGCATCCCTCTGTTTAGCAGATTGGAGAGGGGGCGCACAATTGTAAATATGGACAAACCCATATTAGAAAAACAACCATATCTCTTGAACCATATGATTTATGAGAAAATCGCCCAATTTATAATGAAATCAGATCGTTCTGCACAAAACCCATGTTTTAGATTTTCCAGATTCGCCTCCATCATCTCATAAATCGCACGGGAAGATCATTGTTGCTAATTTGGCACATATTTGACTGAGCACATTTGACCACGGGTTAGAGGCTGCCACATGCGACCTCGACACGAACCAAGGGACACACACCATGCTGGCATCTAGATATTCAAAACCTTTGTGGTCATTTTCCATTTGGATGTGCGCACATATTCTAACCTTTGAAGTTAGGTGCAAGAACTGAAATCTAGGTACGGGAATTGAATTGTCAAAAACCTTCATCGACAAGATTAGTCTAAATCCTTTCTAAATCATTAAAAACAAAGGAAATTGTGAATATTAACAACATTGAGCTTGTTAGGCACATTAACGTTATAAGTGTGGGTAAATGTGGAAATAAGTATAATAAATGGGTGCAAGGATGAGGTGAAATGGTAAAAAAGAAGGTCAACTAATAATGCAAAAGGTGTCAAATTGGTGAGCCAACAATAATGACTAGAAAAGTAGGAAATTCATTCAGAAATGTGGGTTAGTTTTGCAAGAGGTTATCATCTTCCCATTTTGTAGCATGAGAACTTATAGATGTGCCTTGAAGGTGATTAGTGACAAAATTTTGTACAAGTTGTGGTCAATCTAAATGCAAGTTGAAGAGATTGCCTACAAATTATGCTAAGGCCATGTTCATGCAAGATAGCATGTTCCTTAAGAAGACTTAGGTTTGAAGCTAAGATAGCTTGTTCCTTTAGAAGACTTAAATCTTAGAAGCTAAGAAACCAATCTTAGGTCTTATTTATGACACCTAGAAAAAAAAAACATTCAGAACAATGTTGTGTGAGGATCCATTCCAATCAATAAAATCATAATCAGGATATAAAACTATACATAATGAAAAGTTAGAATTAGCCTCTCACTCAATAAGGATATGATTTCCTAGAGGCCAACTCATCACAAATCTGACACTTAATTTAGCATGGTTCCTGTTAGAAACATTGTTTTTGTTTGTTATCTGGATTTATGAGCGGAATTAAATGAATAACAGATTGAATATCGTAACACATAGATACGGAGAATAACAACAGATATCCAGTGAACAATAACTTCTATTGAATAAATAAAATAGGTTGAAATTGTAAAACTGCAGAACTGAAACAACTTGGTCAGATGGTGGTAGCTATATCTGAGAAGAGATGTGGATGCTACGCACATCTATATGACCAAAATGAATACAATGAGGCTCTATATGAATTTTTAGCATTAATCATAAATTCCAAAACCCTAGACATCCAAAAACCTAACCCTAGGAGATGAAACATCAAAAGTTATGTGAGCCCCGATGGGTAAGTTGGTACCTCAACTTCTCGGGGTCGTAACTTTTGCACATGACTTTCGTTTTAGGCACGTTATAGCTCGTTGGAAAGGTCTTTTCGAGAACTACACATTATGTTGTCAAACTCTGACTTTGCCTACAATTTGATTATGGCAAGCCAAAAAAACATTGTTTAGGGCCCCAAAATGGCCCTGGAAGTACAAAAAGATGTATTGACATGAAAACTTCCAAAATAAGCCAGTTGGATTAGGTGGGAGGCCACCAATCTCCACCTGAAAGATGTGTAGGGATTTAAACATCCCCAGAAGTGTAGAACCCACAATTACAAAGAATTACAAAAGAACGTGTTGAACTAAAAATTGTCAAGAGGAGCCAGTTGGAATAGGTGGGTGGTCACCAATATCCACCTGGATCAGTTTTTTATGGAGGATGAGTTAGCAAGTTGAGGATCTAATTTATGTTGTCATAGTGGGAGAAATCATGAAATATTAGGTGTTGATTTGGATGATATATTTGATATAATTCCTATGAAATTTATCCCTAACATATAATTCACTATCTTGAGACACATTCAACATATTCAATATAATTGAGCTAGGTGTATTTTAGGTGAGCTTTCCATATTCAATTTTAGATTTGGCTTAGCATTAGCTAGATTTTATGTGTGTGTTTCATTTTTTATAGTATAGATGGATGTCCATGCTTGTTGGAATCCAATTGAATGGACACATTGGTTTGACAATCCAATAATAGTTCCTTGATGTTTTTTTAAAGTTCTAAGAATGGTCTCCAAAATATATGTATCCTCTAATAGGATTTCTACGATGTAGGCATTGTCCTTTATAGATTAGTTTTCTCAAAACTAAGCATTGTTGTCAAAGGTCATGATATTCTTTCAAATCTTATCATTTTAGTGTCTCAAAGCAATGATGAGCGTTGATTAATTTGACAAACACTCATAATAAATTTCTTAAAAGCATGGACATATTTGAGAAGCATCCTAAAGTAGAAAGAAATGGTGCATAAACATTTTAAATAAAAAAATTGATGATGCAATTATCATAAAACCAAGGAAAGTTAATACTTGAAGACCCATAATAAAATTCTTAAAATTATGGACATATTTGAGAAGCATCTCCATTGTACTGATCCAAGGGCCATTCGTAGTGGGGGGTCAAAGACCAACGAGTTATTTTGATTTACACCAAGCATTCTTCTATTCTTATGACAAGATCCAATCTATTGGCAGTGCTTGGTGAGCATCCGCGGGAAGGGTGGCTTGGACAAGGTGATAGTGTGATTGTAAGGAAGGTATGTCCGAGGTGTTAAGAGTAAGTCTAGTATGGGAAGGGCTAGGGCATACATATTTTAGAGCCCCGGTAGGCAGTGTGAGTTTGGCGATCCCACTGCCTCCTAGTGTCCTTCTCTCCCTCTCAATGCCTGGAAAATGAGAATCATCTAATCATAGCGAGAAAACAGACAGCTAAGAGGAAGAGGTCTGGACATGAGGTCCCACTTGTCTATGAAAAAGAAATAATAAACAGGTATCTCCACCCTTAGTATAGCATTTTCACTCCCTAACTGTAGCCTTAGTATGGTATTTTCACCTCCTAAAATAAAAAAGAATAAATTGTGCATAAACATTTTTAAAATAATAATAATTAATAATACAATTATCATGAAACTAAGGAAAAATAATACTTGATGATATAATCACGAAACAAAGTAAATTTAATAGATGACATTCTACAAACAAAATACAAAATAACTAACGACTATGCCTCTAATTGTTTATGGTTCCACATCATCTTCATGCTCCTTTCATGTATGGAGTTTATTATTTATTTCTGACTACTTGATTGATTCTTGTCTATGCTAAAGGTCTCACCATTTGACTAGAGAAGAATGTGATATTATGATCATATTAGTAAAACAACAATTAAGAAGTTTTGCTTGGTTGCTAGTTTAATACCCTACATATGGTGCTTTAAAAAACCATAGACTCTGTATAAGAGTTATAATAGAAAAAATATTTTAATATGCTTAAGTGAATCTTATCAATCGTACCTAAGTGTCGGGATTGGCTTTCTTCGTTGGCATTAACAACCAACTTTACTCTAGACCTCATGAAACAATATTCAATCCACAAACTTTAGAAAAGAATATTCAATCCACAAACTTCAGACATGACATTGGTAGAAGAGACGTGAGTTATTATACATTCAACATAAGAGTTATATGAGTTATCCATGTGGGTTTGCTTCCGAACCATTAGTTAGTGTTGCATCAATTATACCCTTTTGAACACTCATAGAAGGACTAAGTTGAAAACATTAAGAATATTTTAACCAAGTTCCTTCATATTTTTTTATCTACAATAGGGGCTTCATATTTATATAATTTGGGCAAACAAAGTCTACTACCAACCATGACAATTTAGTATTTGAGCATGCATGCCCTGAAGCATAACTAATTATGTCCAAATATGGTCATGTGGTGTTCTTGTTTTTCATTCAACAAATTATTATGAATTGCTAGATGCAATTGATTTAAAATTTGGTTAAATTTAAAAACCAGTTTTAGTCTTCACACAAAAACTATTTTAGTATGCACAAGAAATTAGCATTGTATCATTTTGCTTACCTCTAAATTTTTTATTGAGAAATGTTTTCTAAGAACCCATACATAGAGATCCACAGATTGTTGTATTATTTGTAATAAGGGTAGAAATTCCTCAAGTCTAGTGACATGCCTTTATGAGAAGAATAACTAGAATTTGGGAACTACAACTTAGATCAGTTCCAAGCATCATATTGGGAGAAGAAACTTGGGAAGATGGGGGAAGTTTATGGGATCTGAAAGAAGGTTGATTAGTAAGGTGCTTACATTTCTTGTAGAATTTATGTGGAAGAAGAGTGATTCTCTCATTAAAATTTACTATGAGAAATAACATGAACTAGTATATGACAATATTCATGTAACTATTTCCAAGACCCGCCACTTGGAACAATGAAAAATCAACCCTAAAGTGTTTTCAATTACATATTCGACACTAATTTTACACATTCCTAGTGTGAAAGAATCGAAATCTACGCCAATAAAATCATTTTTATAGTAGCCTTGCAATGTATTTTGGATATGTATTAGCTTTGAACACTAAAAATATCAATGAGGAATTTTAGTCTGAGACTAATATGATATTTGGCTATAATTAAATTTAAATTCTCAACTAGCTAAATATTTAATTAATATAGGATGAGCTTTTCTAATAAAATCAATATACTTGGAAATCCCATATGTCATAGCTTATATAGGAAATAGGATAGTGCTAGATACGCTTGGGAAGGTCATTTAAAAAATGGAAAAATCAAGAAGTCATCGTAAAAATCACCTACAAAAATTTTTCAGTGACAATGAAATTAAGAAATTTTAGAGTTTGAAAGCAAGATTGAAAGCAATGGAAATAATCCTACACTATCATAAGTATCAATCTCAAACATGAATCATAGGATCAAAAAATTATAGGTGAAATGTTTATGAATAAGATAAATAATATGTAGGAGCATGGCGCCTTAGAAAAATTGCAGCACCTATTCAAATCCCCATCAAAAAGTTGGGTACCTAGGAAACAACAGTGATCATCCAACTCCCAACCACACCAATTTTCCAAGTATGTTCAATAACAATTATGTAAAGTCAGGGAA
The DNA here is from genome assembly GCA_000966675.3 of Picea glauca. NCBI lineage: Eukaryota > Viridiplantae > Streptophyta > Pinopsida > Pinales > Pinaceae > Picea > Picea glauca. Next base: position 287,480 of record JZKD02S0092009.1, on the reverse strand, counting down.
ACCCAAGTGAAATTGCACCATGAAGAAGGCAATTATGGTAGAGAAGCTAGCCACCATTACTAGGTATGGAAAAGATGATAAAAAAATTCCAGTTGCAAACACTGCCACTCCATAGTGTCCACTGAACCTTTCATGGTGGAAAATATGTGAAAAAAATTACTTAAACATTAGGAATGGTCATTACCACTTGCGCAAATGATAACTATTGCATTGAAGGGTAAAAAACTTCAGGTGGTGTCTTCTTATAAGTATTTGGGCCTAGAATGTGACTCTAGTATTGGAAGTTGGAATTCCAATGTAGAAAAGAGGGTGATACATGGCATAAATTCTTGCATAACAAGTGTAGGAAAATTCAGGTATGGTGTAGGAAATTTAGGTATGGATATGGATATGGATATGGAAATCAAATAAATCACCAATCCTTGGAAAATGATATTTGTTCTTAATGGTGACCTTATTTAGTTGTATGAAATTAATACACGGCCTCAAGGTTCCATCTTTCTTCTTCACAAAGAGACCTAGGGCACCCCAAGGTGACACACTTGGGCATATATACCCCTTCTTTAACAATTCTTCAAGTTGCATCTCCAACTCCTTCAATTCTAGTGTGCCCATTCTGTAAGGTATATTGGACACTGGGGAAGCTCCTAGCACCAAATCAATAGAGAAATCAATGTCTCTCTTTGATGGAAATCTCGGAATATCCCCAAAAACATCTCCAAAATCCTTCAAGATTGAATTGTATTCAATACTTGGCAGTATATCTTTGGTTTCATCTTTCATATGGGCTACAAAAACTTGACATCCCTTCCTGAAACCCTTTTTCAACCACATGGATAAAATGTGTCTAACAACTACAACTCTTGGAATTCCTTAAACCTTTCCTTACTTCTCTTCTTCATCAAGGCATGTGATTGTATTATTGTAACAATCTAGCATAATATGGTGTTTTTCCAACCAATCCATGCCAATTAGACAATAATATGAACCGGTATGATGTTCACATCTACCTTTGTGCTATGTCCATTCATGTCTATTGGACAATCTTTAACCAACTCAATGATTTTCATCTTATATCATGTGGATAACTGAACTAACCAAGATTTCTTATGCTTTCTCCTTTGCAAGTAAAATATTTCAACAATATTAGAGTTTATGTAACTATGGCTATCTCTAGAATCAATTAAAATTGTTATGTGTTGGTTATCAATCTTACCTTCCACTTCAATCATGGGGGATTAATATTATGCTTGCTTGTTGTCCAAGGTTGCATAAATCCTTGACATGTTTCCTCCCATGTCTTCCACTATTTCAACCTCCTGAATGTTGTGGATAGTCCTCATTATTTCTCCTTTGTGAAGGCATTCCCTGTATAAGTGATTTCCCTCACATCCCCAACATTGTACAAGTTACTTCCTTGGCCTTTTCCCAAATGAATCTGACATCATGAGCTCATTTTGGATTGATTTTCCTTGTTGATTTGCTTGTGATTTGTTCTTGAAAAGGGGTGGGTTAAAACATTTACGCCATCTTTGATCCTTTTTACCCTTCATCTTATCATTCCAAGATTTTTGGAAAACTCGTCTTCATCTTCCTTTCTCATAGGGTAATCGTGTAGCCGGAAATACTTCTTCATTTCCAACATCCATGCCTCGACCTCTTCTCCCTTTCTATGATCACCATTGAAAGTTGGGGGCTTGATTTTCCTGAGTTCACCTTGCTATATGTCTGCCTCAGACCTTCTTCTTTGCCTCTTGACATGAGACATGCTATGGATACTATCCATAAACTTGCATGAGCTCTCCTAGTGGAGTTCTACAGGGAATGGTGGCTCTTGCTCAAAGTGCTTGCCTTCTTGTCATTCCCATGATCATCCCTTCTGCTATGGGATCTGGATGTGGTCATGTGTCTAGCACTAGTTGCTTCCTTTGTGCCAAAGTATTTATTGTCTTGCATCTACAAAATATTCATACTATGAAGTATCTCTTCCTAAGCCTTCATAATCCTTTCATTATCCATCCTATAGCTCTGCACTTCTCTCTGTAAGATTCTTCCTTCCTCTTCTTCCGTTAGACTCCATCTCAACATTTCCCATGCTAATATGTAGTCCTATGACCTCCTCCTCATGGTTGTAAGATCCCTAGGCATCTTCCATAACCCAAATTATCATATAAGAACCAAAATTGTTTTCTTGTACCTCTAATTCTGCAATAAATGTGCATGTAATAATTATTGTTAAAACATGCATACTATAAAACATTTCATTAATTAGAATACAATTTATTCTTCATCTCAATTTATGAATAACATAATGCAGTTATTCAAAATGTAATTCCTTAGACACATTCTTCTTTGAAACAAATTTCCAATGGTTGTACTCATGCCTCATTCTGAGTTCTAAGCGAAAAGTTGCAACATTCTCAAGTTGCAAATTCCACTCATTGCTCTATTTTTACTACTGCAAAAATGGTTTTATTATTTTCTAAGAAAATTACAGTGCTCAATTCAAAATTCTAGGTGGAAAAATGGCTTTTCCTCCTCAATACCTTTCCATCAACTATCTAATTTCTTAAATCTGAGTTGCAAGTTAAAAGTTATGGTATGAGGAAGTTTTAAATTGTTTTCCCATTTTTATCCCTGTATGCTCCAGGTGTCTTCTTCCTCTTCACATTTTACATACCCGGTTCCATGGTTGTTTGCTATGGTTCATTAGCTTTCCATAGACTACTCGTATGCCCCAAACTGACCTTTGAGAAAGGAGTTATACCCTCTGGAAATAAACTGGGGTCGAAAATATACCCTGTGTTGTTTCAGCTATAACTTTCTCATACGAGCTATGTTTTGCGCTCGGAATAGTTCATTGGAAATATCTCTATGAGTTCTTTCATTTTAAGTACTAGAGATTGCGCGTACCAAAGGTACACATAATTTTCTCGATTTTGACTACCTAAAAACATCATTTAGGGTCTCAAAATGCCCCTACAAGTTGATGACCTTCAAAAATATTTAAATTTCGTAGAAAATCAATTGGTTTATTATTATAATAGTTTTTCAATAAAAATTTACTATCTTAAAATTGGGAGTAATCTTATTCATCGATCTGTCAAACATTCTCCAGGCCCACAGATGAATCTCCATCATCGAGCATAAATCAGAAAGTGATCTTGACCATTGATTCAAACTCCATCAACAATTGACAATTTCTCTTGGACGTATGAAACTCTACATAGATTCTATCAACCCGACTATCAACCATCGAAAATTTCTCTTGGTCGAACCCAACACTTCGCCAATATTGTCAACTCGACCATCGAACATCGATGATTGGTCATTTCCTGGCTGATGTGACATGACTTGTGGATTTTGACATGACAACTCGACTAACGTGGCATGACACTTGGATGTCGACGTGGCATGACATGTCATCACCCTATTTCCCTTCATTAGTGATTGGGAACTTTTCTTTGATGAACCAAACACCTGACAAATTTTTCCAACCTGACCATTAGCGATCGACAATTTCCTTTGGTTGAATCGAACACTTCACCAAATTCATTGATCTGACCATCGGCCATCAACGATTTCTCTTGGAAAACCAATTTTTCCCATGAATTTCATTGAAATCCGATACTTAGCAATTTTTCAACCAAAATCTAGGATGAATCTATCATTTTTATCTCCCAGTTAAAATGATCACGACCATCGATCCACCATACTTCTCCCAACTCTGTTGATGAATCTCAACTATATATTCTTAACTTCACCAATGTCCGAAAATGAATCATGGTCATTGATCTGCTTCACTTTCCAAACCGCCAAAAACAAATCCAGATCGTCGATCTACTTCACTTTCCAAACCACAAAAAATGAATAAGTTTTTGATTCGATCTACGATGAGTATGGATCATTGATCTCAAAATCAAAGGGATCTCAGTCATCAATCTATCAAACTTAGCCCAACTTCTTCAACATCCATTAAAACACAAACTTTGACCTTCTAAGTCGAATTTTAACTCTACAACCTTCAAATTAAGGCTCTTGATCATCTTTGAGAGGATTCTAAGGCATATTTCAAACTGAATCATTTATTAATTTGGGGATTTCACTCTGGAATTCATCATTTTCCCCAAATCTGTCACATATCCAAAATATCTAACATCGAATTTTACCATTAAATCACATTGGTTCTTGGCCCATATAGGTCCAGTGTTGAGCCAGAAGCTCTAATACCAATCAGTAACGTACCCCTAGCCCAAATGAGGTCCATTACTATGCAGAATTACATATAAATTAAATTGTTTTTGCTAACTAACTTCATGTAGCTTACCAACTATGAATTACACACATATTTAACTATTTTATGATATCACTAATTAAATGCATCTACATCGTGCTAAAATCAACATGGATGTAGTTTAAATAACTCAAAACACAATCATATAAATCCTTATTAAAGAAAAAGTGAATGCATGGCCATTAAGCTCATAAATATAACACATAAAACAGATAAAACACTTATCTTTTAAATCAGTTGTGCAACCAAATTCTTGGGACAGACATTCCACCCACCATAGACTTGTTGTTTCAAATATCAACAACAATTTACCCCTAAGTTGGGGCTAGAAATACACAAAACAGGGTGGTCTCTCACTATCCACTCACAGCTTAGAAAAATCCCACAACCAACTAGTATACTCCTACAACTATCCTGATTTTCCACTAGCTCTCTTCCTCTCGACTTACCCAACCCAAGGAATGTATCCCTTGGGCCTTCACTACTCTCAATCCATTAGGCAACTCAATTATTTATCAGGGTCTCTCTGGCGCATGTAAATATGAATCTCACTACTAGGAAAATCTAGGGAGCTCATTGCTAGGAAAGCTATCAACAAACAACAACAAACAAGCTTGTTGCTCTATTACAACTCTCACATGAGTTCATTCTCTAGGCCTGACAACTTGGTTCTTTTGCAAGTCTGAAAACATGCTTCTTCAGTATTTATCTCCACAAATTCTCTACAATTCTCCCTCCATGGTTGCTCTAGCTCCAGTGCTCTTTCTTTTTGTTCTTTTCTTATTGTTCACCAAAAAAAATGACTATCTAAAAATTTCCCCCTTGACCATAGTTTTTTTTCTTTCCTTTGGTTTGCTTGCTTGACTTATAATCTTCCCCAAACTGATTGTACTCAGTCCCATGCTCCTAATAACTATGTGATGTGACTTCTCACACCCACCCTCTTACATGAATTCAATGATTAGGCTCTTCCACACTCAAATAGAAAATAGAAGTTTAATACATAATCATAATAAAATTCAAGAATGTGGTTTTGGATTAATACCCTTGAATAATTTCCCCCTTGGGACCCTCTTAGACACTTCTAGACATTCCCCTCTCTTGTGTATTAATTATCCCTCATCTCTATCCATATCCCCCAATATCTGGCATCACATTTTATTTATTAAAATTCATAAATACATTTTTCATATACATCACTTGGACACAACCATACATTATATCCACATTAAAAATCAATTAAACTGGGGATTATAGTGGGAACGTTACAATAATAATGTGAACCAGTTATTTATAGTTATTGAAATTAAAGGAGTAACTTAATAAGTGGGCAACCCCACTTTCTTTCTTGCGGAAATTATTTTCTAAGTTTGATAAGAATTTTGTTGAGAGTCATAGTTCTACCTGATTGATGGTGAAAAAAGATTTAGCATGGATGCTTGATTTTTGTATTAAAAATACGTTGTAGTCAAGTTGGAAAGTAGAGCAATACAAAAATATAGTTGTATCTTGACAAAAAACAATGTTACTAGCAAATAATGTGTCTAGTACAAAAAGTTCCAAACCATCCTTCACAAAGGATTCCAAAAAGGTCCCTTTAGTGTATATTATATAAAAGACACATAATATTAATATCGTTCTACATAATATAAAAGACTAATGAAATACATGCTTCTTGAGAGCTTTGTCTTGGTCGATATTTGCAGGGTGAGATTCCTAGTTGTGTAAATTTGTGTCTTCGATCATTTGGTTGACTATTTCCTCTTAATTGAGATCATATGGGGAAGAATTCACTGACATTCTAAAATTCGAGGGAACTGAGTGGGAGCCTTTACTAAGTTTATTTTCCATACTCCTTAACATAGAGCATTCAACTTCCAAAACTTAAATTTTCCTATTTTGTTGCACATGTAATGTGCCTCAACCCAACTGAGGCACCTTACATGCAGAAAACACATTAAAATTAAGATTTTCTACTTAATTAATTTATTTTAGTTTACCAACTACATATGACACATAGATTTAACCAAATGACTGATACCACAGTTCTAAATGCATCTAAAAACATATACTAAAACACGAATGCAACTGTTCAATAAAACCAACAACCACATAGCATTCATATAAACCATTTGCACAACAAAATAAACATAAGAACATAATAAAGAACTTATATGTTAATAAATAAGCAACTAGTTGTGTGCTAAGGTTGAACCTCCCAGCCATAGGCATTGTTGTTCATTCTCTTTCAACAGTAGGCCACCTCTGAGCTGAGGCTATGAGTCTACAAGGAGATCCGGCCCTATGGCTATCCACTCTCCACACAAAGCAGCCCCCAAACCCATGTTCTACTCCTACAACAATTCCAATCCACTAGATCTCTCTTCCCTGCAACCTGCACTACCCAATGAATGTACCCCCTTCATTGTTCACAGTCCCTCGAGGTGTACCATTCATTTATCAGGGCCTCTAGTGCACTCGGTTGGCCAAGAATCTCTCATATGGGGACTCTAGGAACTCTCAACTGCTTTAGGAGTTCTCATAGTAGCCTTCAGAAGGCTCTTGAGTCATTTCCTCAATAGGAAAACACACTACATGCTTACAGCTTGTTTTACAGGCACAAAAGACTCTTTTTAAGCATAACCACGACCCAATAATGGTTTCCTTCTTCAAACACAACATGGTTGGTTCTCTTCCCAACACTCAACTCCTCCTTTGTTACCCAAAATCTACCAGTAAAATTTGTCCCCTTTCTACATACGGATTTCCCTTCTTCTCCCTTGCTTGTTTGACTCTCACTCTTCCCAAAGATGATTGTACTTCATCCCATGCTCCCCAATAACTATGGGAAGTGACTCCTCACACCCACCCTCTTACATGAGTTAAATGATTGTCTTTGGAAACACTCAACAACAAATAGAAGGTTATACACAATGATAATAATTCAAGAATGTGGATTGAATTAATATGCATGAATATTCCCCCTTGGACCCCCTTCTCTTGTGGAATCATAGCCCCCCATAATTTTTTCCCCTCTCGTATCACAACCAACAATTAATACTTTTATTAATTATTTTAGTGCACATAATATACAATTCGTCCCTCGACCACATTAAATCAATACAGGGTCTTTTCCCTAACACATCAGCTTACCATCCTAATTCACATTTATATAATTACATTATAATTTACAAGGATTAAAACTAGGGATATTGTATTTCTCTCCCCCTTATGTTTGCACTTTCGTCAGTGCACAACACCGTACAATGTACATACAATTACACATTCAGGCTCTCCAACCTTTAATCAACATATAGGCTTTCTATCCTAAAATCACATAGCATTCCAGCCTAAATATAAATACATAGGCACTCTGCCCCCAAAACATAGATACATAGGCACTTCAGCCCCGAAATATAGATACATAACCCATGGACATTCTCCTACAACTATCTCGATTTCCACCAACTCTCTTCCTCTTGACCTTCCCAATCCAAGGAATGTACCCCCTTCACTTCTCTTAGTACATTGAGTTGTCTCATTCTTTTATCAAGGCTAACCCAAGGAATGTTCCCCCTTCATTGTCCTTAATCCATCGGGATACACTAATTGTTTATCAGGGTCTCTCTAGAATGGGTAAATAGGAATCTCACTACTGGGATCTCAAGGGACGCACTACTAGGAAGAACTACCAGAAAAGATAAACAAAAAAATCTTGTTGCTCCAGTGCAACTCACACTAGAGTTCACTCTTCAATCCTGACAACCTAGTTCTTTGACAATGCAACTCACACTAGAGTTCAATTTCAAGCTTGACAACCAGGTTCTTCGACAATGAAACTCGCACTAAAGTTCACTCTTCAGGATTGACAACTTGGTTCTTTTGCAATCCTAACAACTTGTTTCTTCTTGTTTCACTCACCTTCTATGTTCAGGAATCCCTTTCACTTTTATACAGTTCCTCAGACAATCCATCATTTTCCAAGGTGTTCTTACATAGATGAATGCCAACTCACTATTAGACTTCCATTAGAAATATGTAACCTATGGCAATCATTCCATTTGCATCATATGCATACAATCAATATGAGACATCATCATACAATTTTCAATTATCAATTTCCAAATATGTTTTATACAAGAAAAACATAATTTCCCAAGCATGATTTTTATGCTCATTATCTTTGGATCTTGTAGTTGTATATATTATTCTTCCTTATGGGATAAAATCTTTGCCATATCCAAGACCATTCTCCCTACATTTTTCTCAATTTCCATGAAACCAAACAAATTGTTAGCATATCATAACAATTTTCAATTATTAATTTCTCAAATATGTTTATACAGGAAAATAAAATTCCCCACGCATGAGATTTCTGCTCATTATGTTTTTCTCTTGCATCTGTAGATATCAATATTTCTTATGGGATTACATCATTTCCATATCCGATACCACTCTACTTGCAATTTCCTCAACTTTCTTGTAGCCAAACAAGTTGATAGTATCTCATGCACAATATCATTTCACTACAACATTTGTATTCAATCCATGAAGTAATCTCAAAATTATGTTACTCTAAAAATCAATCACTTACAACTATTGTTCATATTAAATGGAATGACACCATCATTACTTGCACATGTATTATCTAGCATACAAATATTTTCATAGTGCAATCAAAATTTACCAATAAATAAAACCAATGTGCCAATACCCATGGCCACATCTACACAATACATTCTTGTATTGACTATGAAATACCATATATCCATGTCATGTATTCCACCATGGTGGATTGGAAGGTCTAGCCAACACCTCAACTCATCATCCAAATCTTCCCCAATCACCTTCCCGAACATTTGGATACCTTCCTCTTTGACCCATACACAATACTAGGAATATAATTCCCTTAGTTCTCTCATGTGTCAACAAAGAGGTTGCAGTCCAAATATATGTTATACAAAGGGAGACCATTACGAACTTATATGGAATTATATCCCTTCCATTTCCAACCACATCATGACCTCACACATGGCCATATCCAATGGCATTCATTGATACATCATGAGTAATATCTCCTTACTTGACTTGGTTATGATCCCATAACCAATATAACATAATATGCAATTAAATTTCTCATAGATGCATTCAAGCAGTAAATAATATTTGCATACTCAAGGCCTCATACCTTTACGTCAATTCAAATATTGAGAACTTAACTGAGGGAATTCTTACCTCAATTCCCTTTAGCATTTTATGTATCATAAGCAACCCAAATGCATACCTGCATGGTTGTTATCCATTACTTGATGCTACCTGATAAATTGATATTTTGGTAGAAGTTAATGGGCTCCTTTTATCAACCTATTTATCAACATTCCCACCATCTTCATTTGTATTCATATGGATGGCTACCATAAGTAGCAACATCATCATCATTTTTAGCCATGTTATAAATCTTTTTCCTGGACACACAACCCATCATTAGTTTTATTCAAATATCAAAACATAATTATTTCATATATAACAACAGACTAATCACATTCTACAAACATGCCACAAGCATGTTCAACCACGCCCACATGCACCAATGCACATCAATGTGCATTAAGCATTTAATATTTCATCCCTATTTCATGCACATGCATTCTATCTTTATTGTATGGATCATGCATCATTTCTATCATGCACTTCAATGCATATTTATTTCAACTTCATTTATTTATTTTGTTGTTGTTGTATATGGTTGTCCTTGAATTTGTGTAGAACCTCGCTATCATGTGCATTTCCATTATGCTCAACTGTGCACTATCGGTCCCTTATTATAAACCTTCTAGCCAAGCCCCACTTGGCCATTATGCATCTCCAACCACTAGATCCACTAGGGTTTCCATCTCACAAATGTTTTCTTTATGCAGAGAATCTTGTCCCAACATTTGGCTAAAAACTCTCAATATCCATAGTGTTGTAACATGCAATACTCTAGCTGAATATTGACACTGCAATCTAATTAACCACTCCTCATTTCCTTGATCAAACCGGTCTTGAAATACCATTATCATTGATTGGCATTTCAACATTCTGAATATATCTTTTTCGATGTCTTTTTCTATCCATGGATTTTCTCAATTTCGAATAACGCTCTTTACCTCATTGAGTAATTCACTATGAAGAATTACTTGGCCATTTAATACCACTCTGGTCCAAATGAAATTCTACACATCCTCCATTTGCACTTGTACCTTGTTTTTGTTGCACATTGTGATAATAGATGTAGTTTTCTTCTTTCTGGTACTTTTAGACAAAGTTTTCTAGATCATATATAAAAATTCCTTCTTCCTGCATCCCTATGCTTGAATATAGAGATGACTCATGCACTCCATGAGTCACACCTCATCTCATGATGTCATTTTCCTTCTCTTGCAGCAAGCTTTGTAGCCTTCACTACATTTCTACCTTCAAGGCTATGGAGTTCTCCTTAACTCCTTGTGCATGTAGATGATATTTCTCACCTATTGGATTCATACTTTATGTGAGAACCTTTATTGATTTTCCTTTGCAATTCATTCAGAATCTATAATAGTTGAAAACTAGTATTTCCCCTTCTCTTCCTTAGACCTTTGTCAACCTTTCATCGCCTACTCTGCAACCCTGCACTTATCTTTGTATCTCTTTGATGCTTCAACCAACTATACCAGCTTGACCTGCTTCCCTGTCCCATGGACCCTAGGATTAATCCAGATCATACCCATGCAATCCTGATTTTTGGAATCTTATTCTCTTGCTAGAAATCCATTCACACGACACTCTTCATTGGAGTGCTTCTCTTCTTATTATCAATGTCGTGTTAATAAGCTCAACCCCTTTTTATTTTTCCAAGATATTGCACTTCAAATGCGCCTCTATACTTATGCATAGGCACTATCATGAGAATATACACTTTTCCTTACACAACAATCACCTCTAGCACTCACCTCTATTATATGGGAAAGTTTCTCCAAATTTTGACATTATTTGGAAAAATCCTTACATCGAGTAGTTACATGGTTCATGGAATCCAATTCCACATTTTTTTTTCTACAACTTATGGAGAACCTAATGCTCCCCTAGACAGCTTATACATTATCTCATATTTTCCTCTTGATTACCTTTCCAATGACCATATTCATGCTTCAATCTTATTTACAAGACAAAAGTCATGGCTTCCCGAAATTTCCATTATGCTCAATGGTGTCCTTCAAGTTCACCATTAACCTTATTTATGATTCCTTGAAAATTTTTTGGCTCAAAACTAAATTATTAGTGGATAGATGGATCCTTCTATCCAATGGATTTCCACTGACTACTTTTCACTTAATTCTAAGCACTGAGCAGAAATTTATAGGCAATTGAATATTGTCAATTTACCCTTTTTTGTGCACCTTTCTCCCAGGTGAAAATAATCTCAAGCACCAACTTTTTCCACTTATAGAGGTAAATTTGTCGAAAAAAAAGGAAATTTTTATAAGAGAGACAGATAATAATTCTAACACTTAATTCACATCAACTTTCAGATTGTCAAACTGATGCTCCAGTCAAAAACTGCAACAATCTGGAAACGACAACTTTTCCCCTTTATACTTTCTCCTGGCTTGGAAATGTTAACCCTATTCATGCTTCCCTACACCAAATCCTTTGGTATTTTGATAGAATATCAACTGGGTATTCCCATTACTACCTTATGAACAATATGTCACAATTTCACCCTTAATCAGGCTCCATACTATTAGTTATGGCCCGCAAAAGTTTTGATTATTTTACATTTTTAGTCATGTATGCTACATGTGTCTTCTTTCTTTTCCTACACATTTTTACTTACCCAAATTCCAAATATAGCTCCATAAATGTCTTCTATGATCCATGATATTTCCATAGACTGCTCTTGTGCCCCAAACGAACCCCCGAGTAAGGAGTTGTTCCCTCTGGAAATAAATTGGTGCTAAAATTTTCCCTTAATTGTTTCAAATATAATGTTCTCATACAAGCTCTATTTTGCATTTGGATTAGCTTGTTGGAAATATTTCTCCAAGTTATTTCATTTAAGCTACAGAGATAGAGTGTACCAAAGGTACACTCTTTTCTCATGGATTTTGATTGCCTTAAAACGTCGTTTAGGGCCTCAAAATCGCCTTGCAAGTTCATAACCTTCAAAATCCCAAAAACATTGTAGAAAATTCATTGTTTTACTATTATAACAACCTTTAAATATGATCCATTGATCTCAAATTGGGTGAAACCTTAACCATCGATCCATTAATCCTTTCCAAACCATGTTGATCAATTTCCACCATCGATCGACATCTCAAAGCAATTTGGACCATTGATCTGAACTCCATCTGCGATCAACGTTTTCCTTTGGACGCATGCAATACTCTGCCAAAACTGCCAACCCGATCATCGATCGTCGACCATTTCCTTTGAAAATTGACTTGAAAGACATTGCTAAAATGACTGACCTGACCATCAGCCATCGGTCATCAGTAATCCCTCTCAGACGAATGAAACACTTTGCCAACTCGGTTGAACCGATCATTGGCCATCGACCATTTCTGTTGGGATATGAAAATACTTCCCTAATTCAGTTTACCCGACCATTAGCCATTAGCCATTTCTTGACTGACATGGAAACTATGTTGACGTGGTATGACACGTGGATGTTGACGTGGCATGACATGTCATCCTGAGGTGTCAACTTGGTCGACATGGAATGACATGTGGATGTTGATGTGGAATGACACGTCATCCTCCTCTTTTCTTCATCGACCATTGGAAACTTCTTTTGGATGCACCGACACCTCGCCAATTCTGCCAATTCTTGACCATCGACCATCGATGATTGGCCTTTTCTCTTGCTCGATCGATATACTTTGCTAAAATAGTCTACCCAACCATCGGTCATCAGTAAATTTCGTTGGCGACCAAAAGAGTTCACCAAATTGGCCAACCTGGTCGTCATCCATCAACGATTTCCATTGATGAAGAAAACACTTTGCCAATTTAGTCAACCCGACCATCAACCATCGACGAATTCTCTTGGCCAACTCCAACACTTAGAATTTTTTTACCAAAACTCAAATGAATTGGGGTCATTGATCTTCCATCTCGAATGATCTTGACCATTGATCCATCAAACTTCACCCAAATCTATTGATGAGTCTCAATCGTTGATTTTCTCTATTTTTCCAAGCTCCGAAAGAAATCATGACCATCGATCAACTCCAATTTCCCATCAACCAAAAATGAATCCAGACCGTTGATTTGTCTCCTTTTCCCAACTTCCAAAAATGAATCTCAGTTATTGATCTACTCGAACTTGCTAACTCTAAAAACCTTATAAGTTTTTAAACTTATTTCAATGAATCTGGGTCATTGATTTTGAAATCAAACACGATCTCAGTCGTTGATCCATTAGGATTCACTCAATTTTACAACAACCATTAAAACATGAATTCCGACCTTTCAGGACGAATTTGGGTCTACAACGTACATATTATTCCCTTAAACCTCTCTTTGATGGCTACAAGGAAAATCCAATATAAATTTGCTCACGAATTTGGGGATTTTACTCTGATTTTTCATCGATTTTCCCCAAATTTGTATAGACTGAAATTTGTAACAACAATTTTTCCCAAATTTGCATTGGTTTTGGCCCATGCAAGCCCAGTGTTTGAACTAGAAGCTCTGATACCATAATGTAACATACCCTAGCCCAACTGAGGCCCCTTACGTGCGGAAAACACATTAAAATTAAGATTTTCTACTTAATTAATTTCATGTAGCTTACCAGCTATTGATCACACATATATTTAACCAATTGACTTATACAATAGTTATAAATGCATCTAACAACATATATTAAAACATGAATACAATTGTTCAAGAAAACCAACAACCACGTAGCATTCATATAAACCATTTTCACAGCGAAATAAACATAAGAACATAACAAAGAACTTATATGTTAATAAATAGCCAACCGGTTGCATATGAAGGTTGAACCTCTTAGTCATAATCATTTATGTTCATTCTCTCTCAATAATAGGTCATCCCCGAGCTAAGGTTATGAGTCCACAAGTAGATCCGACCCTCTAGCTATCCACTCTCCACACACAACAACCCCCAAACTCAGGTTCTACTCCTAAAGTAGTTCCAATCCACCAGCTCTAACTTCCCCACAACTTTCACTACCCAAGGAATGTACCCCCTTCACTACTCGTAGTCCCTCGAGTTGTACCATCAATTTATCAAGGCCTCTAGTGCACTCAGTTGGCTAGGAATCTCTCTGTTGGAGACTCTAAGAACTCTCAGTTGCTTCAAGATTTATCACAACAACCTTCACAAGGCTCTTGAGTCGTTTCCTCAATAGGAAAATGCACGACATGCTTACAACATGTTTTGCAGGAACACATGCCTCTTTTCCAACATAACCACATCCCAATAGTGGTTGACTTTGAGCACAACATGGATGGCGCTCTTCCTAGTACTCAACTCCTCTCTTGATACCCAAAATATGCCAAAACAAATTGTCCCCATTTTGCATACGAATTTACCTTCTACTCTCTTTCTTGTTTGACTCTCACTCTTCCTAAATATGATTGTACTTCATCCCATGCTCCCCAATAACTATGGGATGTGACTCCTCACACCTACCCTCTTACATTAGTTAAATGATTGGATTTGGAAACACTCAACAACAAATAGAAGGTTATACACAATGATAATAATTTAAAAATGTGGGTTGGATTAATACCCATGAATATTTCTCCCTTGGACCCATCTCTTTTGTGGAATCATATCCCCCCCATCATCTTCGTCCCTCTCGTATCACAAACAACTATTATTACTTTTATTAATTATTTCAATGCACATAGTATACAATTCGTCCCCTGGCCACATTAAATCAATACGGGCTCTTCACCCTAATACATTGGCTCACCAACCTAATTCACATTTATATAATTACACTATAATTCATGGGGATTAAAAATAGGAATGTTACAACACAAAAGTGTCCATAACTACTACATTTTGAAATATAAAATTATTTTCATTTTCATGAACCTTGGTGGTCACTGAAAAGATAGAGGTCATGTTGTTGTTTATAAAATCCTCATGCCTTCGAAGAAATCTATGCAATTCATATATTTCCTTATAATCCATAACTAGAAAATTCCACAGTGGTCCATGCATAAAAGAAATAAGTGTTGGGTTATTATATTATTTGCAGTGAAAGTCTAGTCGAGGTGGATCGATTGGGGGTGAAATTCAAAGGTCTAAGTGATCAACGAGGCAAAGTTGAAGTCGAAGTGATCGACAACAAGTCGAAGAGGTCAGCTGATAAGAGGTCGTGTGACAATTGATTGAAGACCGAATGGAGTTCAACTGGTAATCCGACTGGCAATCCACTATAATAGAATCGCGAGATTTGCAGGATTTGTAACCAATTATTTGTGTGGGCCTGTAATCATTTTTGGGCACCTTTCTTTAGGTTTTTTCCTACTGTGAAGACTATAAATAAGGCATGATATAATACTATAGAAGCTAATAATTAGAATGTTGTAGTTGATCTTCATGCTTATCTTTAACATAAGGTTGTTGGTCGTGTAGATATAAGTCGAATTGGTTGCAGGGTTGTTCTTGTATAAGCAAGAGGGTATGATGTCGATTTTTTCTTAGGTGTAGACCAAGGCTAGACATGAAACCTTTTATTTTGAATGAATAAGACAACAAGAGAGAAAGACACTCAAGGAATGTTGGTTTCCCCTTTTGGGTTTCCTGGCTAAAATCTATGTGTACTGTGTGATTGCTTTGTCATTTATTTTCTAGCTTAAATCTATCTTCCTCTATTATATTAGGTTTATCATGGAGGTATATTTACTAACATGTGGTATCAGAGCTTGGTTTGACAATCTTGGATCTGAGCTAAACCCTAGGTCTAGTAAGAGTCGTAAGTCAGATATCTTTAAAGTTGTGCTTAAAAGAATGTCAAGTAGCCCAAGAAGAGAGATCGAAAAATTCAAAGGCCATAATTTTGAGCTTTGGAAGCTTAAAATTGAAGATCTCCTTGTATATCAAGAACAATGGGCAATATTCTATCCAAGTACCATTCTAGAAAGTATGTCGAGAGAAGAACGAGAGAAACTCAAAAGAAGGGTAAGGAGTATGATTTGACTATGTCTTGCAAATTTGATGTTGTTGAATGTCTCAGGTGAAGACTCAGCCAAGAAACCATGGGACAAGTTGGGGATCTTGTACCAATCGAAATCCCTAATAATTAAGTTATTCCTTAGAAAGAAGTTGTATCTTTTGAGGATGAGTGATAGTAGTTTGGTAACTGGGCATTTGAATGTGTTCAATACTATAATAAATTGATTATAGTCTGTAGATATCAAAATCACTGAGGAGGAGAAATGTATTAGATTCTATAGGGTTGTTATATTCTTTGCAGTGAAAGTCGAGTAGAGGTGGATCGACTGGGGGTGAAAGTTGAAGGTCGAAGTGATCAACTGATAGAAGTCGAATTCGAAGTGATCAATAACAAGTCAAATAGGTCAACCAACAAGAGGTCGAAAGGAGGTCATGTGACAATCGATTGAATATAGAATGGAGTTCGACCGATAGTCGTTTGGTAATCCCAATGGTAGTCGACTGTAACAGAATCTCGAGATTCACAAGATTTGTAGCTAATGATCTATGTGGATATGTAGCCATTTTTTGGCACCTTTATTTAGGGTTTTTCCTATTGTAAAGAATATAAATAATGTGTGATGTAATACTATAGAATCTAATCGTTAGAATGTTGTAGTTGATCTTCTTGCTTATCTTTAGCAGAAGGTTGTTGGTCATGTAGATGTAAGTCGAATTGGCTAGAGGGTTGTTTTTGTATAAGCAAGAGGGTATGACGTCGATTGTATCTTAGGTGTATACCAAGGTTAGACATGAAACCTTTGATTCTAAATGAATAAGACAACAAGGGAGAAAGACACTCAAGAAATGTTGGTTTTCATGTTTGGGTTTCCAAGGTAAAATATCTGTGTATTGTGTGATTGTTTTTTCATTTATTTTCTATCTTAATTAAAAAAAAAATCCTATGTTCTATTAGGTATAGCGCAAAGGTATACTTCCTAACAATAAGCACCCAAAGGAGAAATTTCAAAGGACCAAACCAATCTTTCTCAATTGGTAAGCATAGTAAAGTAGACTACGATTTTACCCCAAGAGGCAAAATAAATAGCAGCCTTGAGATAACACTACTCACACAAGAGTATAGAGAGGCCACAGGAAAGCACCCAAATTCCCCTTTTTTAAATAAAATAGTTCCCAGAGATTAGGGTGTGAAGCCTCCACTCACAAGAGATATCCCAAGAAAGATAGAAATAAAAGGCCCTTGAGACCCAAGCCATGGTGTAGGGGTTTCAAATCAACACAAGCACTTCAAATCGACACTAAAATCCAAACAAACTCGAAGACAAAGAACTAGGTCGAGGAAGAATTCACTAGGAACTTGGCTAAACACACTAATAAAATGCCAAGGAATTGTTTGAAGGGAGGGATTACTTGAGATTTCAATTGAACCAGAGTCATCCACTACCAGAATCCCATTCCAAGCACCAAACTTGCAAGAAGAACCATTATCCCACCTTTCCCCTATTTCAAATTGTTGTGTGTTTCAAAATGGCGACTGGACATTAAGTCAAGCATGTGCAAGGATTGCATAGTGGTGGCGTGCTTTGCATCTTGCCCCTTTTTTATTATACTATGATTGCTTGTATTCTTTGATGTATATTAATTGATAAGCTTGGTATGTGTCACATGCATAAATGACTTTGGATAAATATTGGGAAATTGGATGGAAAGAAATACCCCCATTTTTTTCCATATTTCCTTCTCTCAATTTTGAGGCCACGCTTGCTAGGGAGTTCGCTTAATGAATTAGAGCCCTCGGCACTTGGAAAAAAATGACATCCTTGAATCGAAGGGTCTCTTTTTTTTATCCTCGAAATGAGGTAAGCTAGCCTACTATTAGAGGGGGTTTTCTCAGTCTTCATGAAGTTTATAATTATGCTTGAGTCACCAACAAGCATCAAGGTTCATAATCTAGCCACATGTGTAGAAAGTAATCCCTGAAGGAGAACATATGCATATGTCTCAGCCTAATTTTTTGTAACAGTCCTGAAACCTCATCTACCACACCTACCATCCCTAATTAATGGGAATTTTTCCCATGAAAAATTACCAAAAAAATAAGCTTACCAAAAAAGTTGAATTTATATTAATTCATTGTCAAATTAAATTATTCTAAAATGCCAACCCCTACTATTTATAGTTATAAAAACTAAAACTATTCTAAGATTTGCCCAAAAAAAAAAAAAAAAAAAGCTTATTTTTCTACTTATTAATTTACTCTCAAATTAAATTATTTTAAAAACCAAAATTCACTATTTATAATTACATAAAATTAAACCTTTTAAATTAAAAAATAAAAAATAAATTTGTGTAATTATTAACTCACTTAAAAATTAAAATATTCTTAAACTTATGATTTTGAAAACTTAAAAAAGTAAAATTGAATTTATGTACTTATTAACTCACTTAAAAATTAAAATATTCTTAAATGTTAAACCTATAGTTTTGAAAACTTAAACTATTATAGGATACCAAAATATAAAAGAGATTTGTACTACTACACACTCTTCTGAAAATTTGTGAAAAAGTGTATTTTCATTGTAATATACATGCTTACCCATATTATAAAGTATAAAGAGAATTTTAAAAACATAAAAATTATTCAAATGAATACATATTTTTTTCATAGAAAAAAGTTATATAATAATTAAATACTCTAATAGTTATATAATTTTTAACTCATAAAAGAAATTAAAATATATATAGAATAGGTTTAATATCTTCAAAACGGGAACTATATGTTCTAGATCGATCCATGAGCCTTTCAAACAATAAAACAAATTACATCTATTGTTTAGCAATATCCTAGGCTAAACAAAAGAGCCAACGACGCATGAAGGAAACTCTTTGGAAATGAAGTATTGTCTATTAAAACAAAAAAGGACTAAGGTCATTCCAGTATTTTCCTCCACATCAAAATTGAGCTTGCCAATTAGTATTCATAAAAGAGGGTATTGTACTTCTGGGAAAGCCTCCTCTCCTCAAAATGATTAGCAAACCAACAACCCTTCATATAAAGCAACCACCTCCTTGGAAAGTGCATCAACCTTATGATTGAATTCCCTATAAACATATTATATACTAACAAAGTCATTTGCTTCATGTAACTCTCTAATCCTTTGTTGCCATGGTAACAAAGCTAAGATAAGCAATTGTGGGTTCCCAATCCACTACTAGTTTAGAATCACCTCCCATACAAAATTTAAAAGTTTTCAAAGTGTTATCAATTATCAATTCTTCCTAGTTATTAGTGTCTATCCCAACTCCAAAATTTAAATCGAAAAGGTGGTGAGAAGAAAGCAATTCTAACTCCACAACTACCTAATAACCCCTAAGAAGCACCATCAAAATAATCCAATCATCCTATATATAGGAGTGAATTAATATGTAGATAAATTTAATTTTTTTATTTTTAATTAAGTAAAATTTCACATCAAAATATTTTATGACAAAGCTTTATGATTAAACTTCCATCAATTAAGTGAAGTTACAACTTTCAAATTCCAATAAAATTTATGACAAATTTGAAAGAAAAAATTTACATAAAAAAGTTAAATTTACATCAAAATTATATATAAACTTTAATATAGAATATTTATACTTAAATTTTAGTATTCAAATAATTTTTGACAAATTTGAAAGAAAAAATTTACATAAAAAAGTTAAATTTACATAAAATTATATATAAACTTTAATATAGAATATTTATACCTAAATTTTAGTATTCAAATATATATTAATTATTTTATTATAAATGATAAATACATAAAAATTATTGTAAAAATTGATTAAAATAATTAAAAAAAAAAACCTATTATATTAATTAATAAATTTGAAATTACTAAAGAAAAAAAAAGTGGTAAAGGATAACAAAAACAAAATTAAGGATAACCTTAATGAATAACAAAGTCTTAAAATATAAAGAGTAAAATAAACTAAATGTAAATTAATACAATTCTAAATTACTAAAGAATGAACCAGTGATAGGATAACAAAATTAAGGATAATCACAGTGAAGAATGAAGTCATTATGAAAATTGATTAAAATAATTAAAAAAAAAACAATATTGTTAATAGAAAATTAAAAATAAAGAATAAAATAAAAGAAATATAATTTAAAAAAATTCTAAATTTTTAAAGAAGGGAATTAGTCAAGTTGAAAAAAAAAAAGGAGAAAAAGGGTAAAAAGGAAAGAACATTAGAGATCAAGAATAAAGAAGCATAAAAATTAAAATCAAGAAATCAAAAAAGAAAGAAAAAGCTTAACAACCAATTAAAGTTATCAAGATGAATTTTGGTTTCGTCAAAGCAAATGAGATTATTAGATTTGTGTGAGTGATGAGGGGATCACTTATTTAGATACGGTTGTGGAAAGTGTCAACTATATGTTGTGGAAAGTGTCAACTATATGTTCTTTGAAATGAGTTTTGAAGGATTAACTAGTTTGGTCAATGTATGATTTGCCACAAGTGTAAGGAATTTTGTAAACTCCTTGGCCAAGCAAGGGGTCAAATTTATCCTTAGCTATTATAAATAATTGTTTAAGGGTTTTATAGGGTTTTAAAAGGGTTTTGATATTTTTTTTTACCAAAATCTTAGAAATATGATCTCTAGTACCTTGGATATAGGGAAGAGAAATGAGAGTTAAAGGTGGAGAAGATGAGGAGAGTTTTAGATTTAGAATGGTGGGTTGAGCAAAACGCCTTATTGATTTGAGTGATTGAATAACCATTGGCTACAAGGGCCTTAGTAAGGTGGTATTTTTCTTTCTCAAGGAATTGAGTTGAGATTCAAATGGATCGAGTCATGAGAGTTTTTAGAATGATATATTTTTTAGCAAGGTGATAGTGAGAATAGGCATGAAGGTATCAGTTGGTTTGAGTATTTTTCCTATAAACCCGATGGGTAAGGGTGCCATTGAGAAGACACATAATGAGAGCATATAGAAAGGGAATAAAGTTTTCATTTTGGATTTCCATAGTAAATTGGATATGGGGAGAAATGTTGTTAAGACGGTTTAAGAAAGAGGACAAAGAGGGATGGCCATAAGGCCAAATGACAAAGGTATCATCAACAAACCAAAACCAACATTTAAGCTTCAGAAGAAATCTTTTTAAAGCTAAAGCTTTGAAATGTTCCATAAAAATATTTATGACCACTAGGGATAATGAAGACCCCATGGTTGTACCTTCTGTTTGTTCATAGCATATCCCTTTAAAGGTGAAGAAAGTTGAGGTGAAGGACATTTCAATATGTTTACGAGTTTCTAGGTCAACATGTTTGGAGATAAAGTCAAGGGCTTCCAAAACCAGAATTTTGGTGAATAAGGAAACAACATCAAAATTGACCATGATGTTTTGTTCATCAAGGTGAAGATGCCAAGTTTTTTGAATAAAATTAGAGGAATATTTAATAAATGAATGATGTTTATCAACAAGGAAATGAGCTAGGGCATGAGTGGGTGATACTATAGTGCTTACTACCGATCTAAGAGGGGTGTCTCAATCTATGAATTTTTGGTTGCTAAGACGTTTTTGAATTGTGGGGTCTAGGGATGAAGATTTGATGGTTTTGGTAACTAAGCTAGTTATGATATTGATTGGGTTCTTGCAAAGAGTTTTATAGGAGGAAGAAGGTCTAGAAGTTTAGATTCATAGTCAGAGATATTCATAATGACTATAGCATTCCCTTTATTGGCTTTTAAAATGATGATATTGGGGTTATCATTAAGACGGTGAATGGATTGAAATTCTTCTTTTCATAAGTTTGGTTTAGGAGGTTTGAAAAGACAAAGAATTCTACCACACTCTTGTCTAATTTCCTCAATTTCATGTGTAGGAAAATGATGTGTTATGGATTTGATATAACAATGGATACCTACAGAAATACGATGAGGGGCCATAACAAAATTAAAGCCTTTTTCTAAAAGATAAATGGTAGAAGGATCAAAGATCAAATGAAAACATATTTATAATTGTTGCCAAATAAGAAGAGGTTGAGGGGAATTTTTGGAAGGGGGTGAGAGGCATGTTGATAGAGTTAATGCCATAGCTATCAAGAGAAGGAGCAAGGTTCGAGAAGCCAATAAAAAGAAGGACAAAGCTTACTATTTGTTATTTTCATGATTCACACATCAATAACACATTAACAAGCCCGGTGGATTAGCTTGAGTGTTGTGAATTACAAACAAGAGATCATGCGATCATGGAACATCACTAGATGTCTCCAACAGATTTACTTACCAAAAATGCAATCTGACCTCAACCATACATTTAAAATTTAAAATTGTTTTATAATTAATGTTATTTATTTTTATCATATTCATGAAAATACGGGGCACATTTCAGGAGACAACCATTAACCTTCGATATAACTAACCGAAACCGAATAACTATTCGTCCATATTCATTCTGGAAAACATCGAAGACAATTTTGATGCTGGTACCCATATTCTCAAATTTTGAGCAGTCCTTGAGGAGAAAGACAGAAGTTGATGAGTAGGGTTTAGAAGATGGCAGAAAGCAACGCGCCTTTTGCTCCTTCCCTGAGAGTTCAGTCTTCTCAGGAAACAACCTCTGTCCCCATCTCTAGCCATGCCCAGAGAGACCGAGTATGGGATATATTCGGAGATGCATTGACGAAGCCAGGCCATCCATCCACATTTGCACTTCAGGCATTGCAGGAGGCTGTGAATCCTAAGAACCAAACCGTGCTCGCCCAAGATGAAAATCAGTTTTTAGAAAACGGTTTGAGAACTTTGCTTCAGGAGCTAGTGACCTCTGCAGTTGAGGCCGGAGAGGCCACAATGCAGCATGGA
Organism: Picea glauca; assembly: GCA_000966675.3. Classification (NCBI taxonomy): domain Eukaryota; kingdom Viridiplantae; phylum Streptophyta; class Pinopsida; order Pinales; family Pinaceae; genus Picea; species Picea glauca. Next base: position 264,144 of record JZKD02S0092009.1, on the reverse strand, counting down.
GAATCTATTGCAGAAGAGGATGCAGAAAACAATTGTGGAATTATACCCAGGCTTCTTGATATTGTGCTTTATCTTTGCCAAATGGGTCATGTGGAAGGAGGCCTCATATTCCAGTTGCTTGAAGATTTGACTGAGATGTCAACGATCAAAGACTGCAAGCAGATTTTTAGGTACATTGAAAACAAGCAGGATGTTCTTGGAAAGGCAGAGCTCTTTGGGAGAGGGAAGCTTGTCATGCTCAGGACATGCAATCAGCTCCTTCGCCGTCTATCCAAGGCAAGTGATGTGGTCTTCTGTGGTCGAATTCTTACGTTTCTAGCACATTTTTTCCCACTCTCAGAGCGTTCAGCAGTTAACATTAAGGGGATTTTCAACACGTCTAATGACACAAAGTATGAAAATTCTGATGGGATTTCTATTATTGACTACGATTTTTATAAGACGTTATGGGGTTTACAGGAATACTTTTGCAATCCTGCTCCCATGATTCGCAGTCTTGCTAAGTGGCAGAGCTTCACTGCAAGTTTAACAATTGTGCTGGATGCTTTTGAAACCCAGCAACTTGGTGATCATGCTACAAATGGAAATGCAGGTGATCTTGATGAAGAAGATCCAGATCATCAAGCATCTTCTTCTAGTGCTCTTGAAGAAGATGATCCCATGCTAGAGGCTGCAGCTTCTAGTGTCAAATATCTGACAAGAAGTAATCTGATGAGTTTAGAGTTAAGAGATCCTAGCTTTAGACGCCATGTTCTTGTGCAATGCTTAATTGTTCTTGACTATCTCAAGCGTTCAGGAAAAGGTGACAAGGAGGGTTTAAAGGAAAGCCTGAGAGATGAAATCAGGACCTTTGAAGAGCGTGTGAAGAAGCTTCTCCAAATCACCCCACCAGAAGGAAGAGAGTTTGTTCGGAAAATTGAGCACATACTGGAACGTGAGCAGAACTGGGTTTGGTGGAAGCGTGATGGGTGTTTGCCATTTGAAAGGCAGCCTCAGCAACAAGTATCAGAGGCAAAAAAAAATCAAGATGGTGTGAAAAAACGCAGGCCAAGGTGGAGACTGGGAAACAAGCAACTCTCACAAATATGGAAATGGGCAGAGCAGAATCCGAATGCCCTGACAGATGCAAAAAGGGTGAAGATGCCTTCTGTTACAGAATACTGGAAAGATCTGGCTGATGATATGGATCCTTCTGCTGGAATTGAGGCAGAGTATCACCACAAGAACGACCGTGTTTACTGTTGGAAAGGCCTGCGCTTTTCGGCACGGCAAGACCTAGAGGGGTTTTCCAGGTTCGCACAGCATGGCATTGAAGGTGTTGTTCCACCTGATCTACTTCCTCCTGAAATTCAAACTAAGTTATATGAGAAGTCTGCAACTGACAAATCCAAACGTGCTGCTAAAACGGGACCTGGTGCTACTTCTACTCAGGCATCTGAAGAAGAAAATCAGGCTCTAAACACAACGGTTACAGACCTTGATGATAGTGGTCCAGTGGATGTAGATGCAACAGGCACAGCAGCAACTCTGAGAGGTACCCATGTGCCTGATGAGAGACAGAAACAGAGCCCTGACATGGAAGTTGCTCAAGAAGTATTGCACTTACCTGATCCTGACAGTGTGGATATGGAAGAGGGTCTTATGAAGGATTCAAGTCTTCAGGATAAGGTTGTCTTATCAAATGAATTATTAATCCCCGAGGCTGCTGAGAGTACACCAAATACCAGGAAGCGTCCCAGGCCAGAGTCCTGATTATGGAGCAGAGAGGATTATCTTGTATTTCATACTCAGACTCTTACTACTTGGTAACATCTCAATGTAGTTTATAGTTGTAATGATTATATTGGCTTCCATTGTGAATCATCTAAGTTAGCATTTGCTAATATCTTGCTGCCAATCATGGGAGACTGTGGGAGTTTTTAAACACAAGAATCAGGATGACTTTACTATGAGTCTCATACTTCATTGGAATCTATATAATTTGAGGATTTATTGTTTTTCAATCCAACCATCCTCTTCAACTATTTGAACGCATACGCAAATAAATTTTTGATATATTACAAGAAAGTTTGCTATAATGACCATTTG
>JZKD02S0092009.1:228071-243263 GCA_000966675.3 Picea glauca | reverse complement strand
GTAACTCTTATACTATTGTTCATTGCTCATTGGATATAATTGAATGGTTTAAGTATAAGTTGGAAAAGGTTTTTAAATTGTACTTGATACTTATTCACCCCCCTCTCAGTATCAATAGAGTGTACATACTTCATGGGGTATAAACATGGTTGAAAGTAAAAGAACAATGAATCAGCAAGATAATCAGGCTCCACAACCAACATATATTTAGTCGCAACTATATGATCATAGCCTCATGGAATCGAAAATTGTCAACTCTTTATCTATATATTCACACCATGAGCCCGATCAACCGTGGTCCCTTTCAATACTTAGCCAATTATCCGATCACTGGGTCCCGGGTTTGCGGCATCCAACACCTATGTCTCGTGTTCTGTCATATACATCTTGCACCCAAAGAACTTATGTGATCTGTAATTTATGCTTGTATTAGTGATAAATCAGCAGGGGTTCGAAAGGATTTGCATTAATAAGAGAACAGTGTATGTTCTTCTATGAGATACTTACCCCTTATTCCCTTGTCTTCTTCCCGTGTATTATCAGTTTCTAGTTATATACTTAGTTTCCTTTCTATGATCACGGGTTCCAGCATTGGCGTGTTGACATATCTTCATCTCCATCTATATCCTCACATGACGAATCTGACCGACCGATGTTCCTTTTCATACTTAACCAATTTTATGCCCACGGTTGTCGGGTTGGCACTTTCAAACTCTGTTGCTTCTTGTTCCGTGATATACATCTTGTACTCAAGTATTTCGTAATCCACAATTCCACCGCAGACTCCTTAGTCCTTTTCCCCTTTTCTTCTTCCCGTGTATTATCGCTTTCTGGTTATTTACTTAGTTGCATTTCTATGATCGCGGGTTCCAACGTTGGCGGGTTGACATATAATCATCTTCGTCTATATCCTCACATGATGAATCCAACCAACCGCTGTTCATTTCCATACTTAGCCAATTTTATGGCCATGGTTGCCCGTTTCACGCTTTCGAACTCTATTTCTTCTTGTTCTATGATTTGCGGTATCCATCATTATGTTCTTTGTTCGCACTATCCAACACTTATGTCCCATGTTCGTGATATACATCTTGCACTCAAAATTTTTGTGATCTACAATTCCACTGTGGAATCCTTAGTCCTTTTTCCCTTTTCTTCTTCTCGTGTATTATCGCTTTCTGGTTATTTACTTAGTGGTCTTTCTATGATCGTGGCTTCCATCGTTGGCGGGCTGACATATCTCCATCTTCGTCTATATCCTCATATGACGAATCTCGCCCACCGTTGTTCCTTTCCATACTTAGCCAATTTTATCGCTGCGGTTTTCGGGTTGGCGCTTTCGAACTCTACTACTTCTTGTTTCGTGATATACATCATGCACTCAAAACTTCTGTGATCTACAATTCCACCGCTGACTCCTTGAACTCGCAAGATTCACTCTACCACGACTCACAAATGTTTCAAAGTATTTGTCGCTGCCTTCCATCCCCACTAACTTCTTCTCCTTCCTAATATACATTAGTTATTCTCTTACTAGTGACAAATGGACACACTGGTACGAAACAATTGGCATCAGACCCTCCGCAATATACAAATTGACTACCATATTCTAACATTGTCCGCTCTTCCATGTTACAGATTATGCATTCAAATGTTTTGAGCGATAAAATTTGAACATCGAGGCCTCACGTCTTCTGGAGAGACCTTGTCAGCCTGTTTTGGATCCTCGTGTTGACGGGTTCACAAAATTTCAATTTCTTGGACATTGTTTCGGGTTGGTGCTTTCGAACTCTGCTCATTCTTGTTCTGTGATATACATATTGCACTTAAAATTTATGTTATCTACAATTCCACCGCGCACTCAACCCTTTTTCCCTTTTCTTCTTCCCGTGTGTTGTCTCCTTCTGGTTATGTACTTAGTCACATTTCTATGATCATGGGTTCCATCATTGGCGGGCTGACATATCTTCATTTCCATCTATATCCTCACATGATAAATCCGACCGACCGCTATTCCTTTCCATACTTAGCCAATTTTATGGCTACGATTGTCGGGTTGGCGCTTTTGAACTCTATTGCTTCTTGTTCCGTGATATACATCTTGCACTCAAAACTTTCGTCATATACAATTCCACCGTGGACTCCTCGAACTCACAAGATTCACTCTACCACGGTTCACAAATGTTTCGAAGTATCTGTCGTTGCCTTCTATCCTCACTAACTTCTTGTCGTTCATAATATACATTGTTTGTGCTCTTACTAGTGACAACTGAACACATTGGTATGCAACAACTGGCATCCAACCCTCCACAATATACAAATTGACTACCGGGTTCTGACATCGTCCCCTCTTCCGTGTTACAGATTATGCATGCAAATGTTCGAAGCGATACAATTTGACCATCGGGGCCTCACGTCTTCTGGGGAAGCCTTGTCACTCTATTTTGGATCCTCGTGTTGACGCATTCAACAAATCTCCAATTCTTAGTCATTGTTTTGGGTTGCCTCTTTCAAACTTTGTTGCTTCTTGTTCCGTGATATACATCGTGTACTCAAAATTTCCGTGATCTACAATTCCGCCGTGGACTCCTTGGCCCTTTTTCCCTTTTCTTCTTCTCGTGTATCATCATTTTCTAGTTATATACTTAGTCTCCTTTCTATGATCATGGGTTCCTGCATTGGCGGTCTGACATATCTTATCTCCATCTATAATCTCACATGACGAATCCGACCAACCGTTGTTGCTTTCCATACTTAGCCAATTTTATGGCCGCGGTTGTCGGGTTGGCGGTTTCGAACTCTCTTTATTGTTATGTGATGTACATCTTGCAGTCAAAACTTATGTGATCTACAATTCCACCACAGACTCCTTGAACTCTCAAGCTTTACTCTACGACGGTTCACAAATGTTTCAAAGTATCTGTCGCTGCCTTCCATCCCCACTAACTTCTTGTCCTTCCTAATATACATTGGTTATGCTCTTACTAGTGACAATTGCACACACTCGTACGAAATAGTTGGCATTTGGCCCTCTGCAATATACAAATTGACTACCGAGTTTCGACATCGTCCCCTCTTCCGTGTTACAGATTATGCATTCAAATGTTCTGAGCGATACAATTTGATCGTCGGGGCCTCACGTCTTCTAGGGAGACCTTTTTAGCCTATTTTGTATCCCTGTGTTGACGGCTTCATGAAATCTCCAATTCTTAGTCACTGTTTCAGATTGGCACATTCGAACTTTGTTGCTTCTTGTTTCGTGATATACATCTTGCACTCAAAAAATTTGTGATTTACAATTCCACCGCGGACTCCTTAGTCCTTTTTCCCTTTTCTTCTTCCCATGTATTATCTCTTTGTGGTTATATAATTAGTCGTCTTTCTATGATCGCGGGTTACAGCATTGGCAGGATGACATATCTTAATCTCCATCACTTGATGAATCCGACTGACCGTTGTTTCTTTCCATACTTAGCCAATTTTATGGCCGCGGTTTCTGGGTTGGCGCTTTCGAACTCTGTTGCTTCTTTTTATGTGATATACATCATGCAATCAAAACTTTCGTGATCTACAATTCCACCACGGACTCCTCAAACTCACAAGATTCACTCTACCACAGATAAAAAATGTTTCAAAGTATCTATCGTTGCCTTCCATCCCCAATAACTTCCTGTCCTTCCTAATATACATTAGTTATACTCTTACTAGTGATATACAAATTGCCCTCTGGACTGTCCTATCATACCCTCTTCGGTGTTACGCCTATTGCACTCAAAAAGTTCTAACACATACAATTTGACCCTCGCACTCTCACCTCCAATGGTTGTACCTTGTAACCCTATTTTGAAGCTTCTTTTTCCCGTCCCCACGACCTCCGTACTTTTTTATTAGTATGAAATTAGAAACCTTTCATGGTAACATTTGACCATGCAGGAGCCATCAACATTGTCATTAATGAGCAAAACGCTCGAGGATATCTCTCATTATTACGCATTAAACCAAGATCTACGGAGAGTTATATTGTCATTTCCGATTGTTCATCTCAAACACGTGTTGTCGCGTTGGCCCATTCAATTTATTTGCAATGCTTAATCGCTCATTGTCGTATCCGCCATGTTTGCATTTCTATGTATGCAATTACTAGTGTTTAATGTTAACAACGCATCATGTAACATCCGTCGAAATTCTCATTAATGAACGAAGGTATTGAGGAGATCTCCCATTCACACGGATTGGACCAAGATTTGCGCAGTGTTATATTATCCCTTCCAACTTTTCATTTCATTCATTGTCTGGAGAAAAAAAACGTTCGTATAGACTTATGGTAGCATGTCGACAATAGTTTTGTGGAGATACAGTAAATATCTCCAGACATCAGGACCAGAACTTCCAGTGGTCCCGGGCATACTTTTACTATTCATCCCGTTCTTCCCAGAATGAAGTGATTTAGACCTCTGAAATCGCTCGTGCAAGTTGCGTCCCTAAGGTTTTTGAATGTAAGGAGGTGGTCTCTTAGTGCACTGAAAAATATATTCCAAGCCAAATAATTATTCCACTGCATGACCATTCTCTTGTTTTTTTGTCACCTCAGGTCTTCCGCAAGATGTTAAAATTGTCGGAGCCAAAATTGGCCTTCAGAGGATAAGACTGCAAGCAGTTCCTAGAAAAACATGATAATGGGTTGGACATCTTAGCCACGTTCCTTGAAGACCCGACGACAGTTCCTGAAGATATCACAAAGTTGCAGGTAAGTTCCTTTAGAAATCCATTCCGGGAAATTTCTTAGATGTTTACAAGAATAACGGGACAAGCATCCACAACAAGCATTTCCCATATAATTATTTATATTTTGTACTTCACAGTCAAGGAACAATTCATTTTCGATTGGAGGAAGATAATTTCCATTGAGATCTGTTCCCAGTTGTCACGATTCAAAGAATCGAATAAATTTTATATGTCATCCTACTTGATTTTTGCAATAGTGCATTGTTTTCTGTTTCCAAAACTTTATCTTTCCAAGCAAATAAGTTGTGGATTCGACCCAGTAACATTCTAGTACCAGGCTCTATGGAGGCACAAGGCCTCCTATTGTTTTTATGAAGTTTTTAATGGCTTTGTCTCAGTTTTCAAAGATTTATTATTAGGGAAGGATGCTTCGCGGATGTCTGGCCATGCAACCAAGTTTTTGAATAGGAAGGGCACACTTGAAAAAAAGGAAAATCACAGTGTACTAGAGGTCTTGGGCTCTAAGGAATATCCTGATTTCCTTCCATGCCACATCACAGAAAAGATTTTTGTTGTAGAAATAGCAAGGAAATACAACCACTTGTTGCATTTTTTCCATGAAAAGAAAAAAAAAAACAATTCATTCCTCTGCCCTGAAAAGTCGGGGACCTCGTGTGCAGAAACGTCAACAAGATTGACGAATTTGTTGGCCATTTCAAGAAATTCAACCTAACGTATGTTGAAATTATAGAAGGGTTCGACCCTAATGGGATTTTTTGAGAACATTTACTGGCAATTGGCTTTAGAATCTCTTTTATCCATAGACACTTGACCGAGGACAGGGATAGTGACGACAACAATCCTGCTTCTAGTGATTGTGACACAGAGACATTGGAAAGTGCAACTGAATTGTACAGACAACAGGGAAAAGTATCAAGTGAGAAGAGTGCCCAGTCCCCTGCCATCACTCCCAAGAGAACGACATCACAAAGCATCGCTTGAATGGCCCACCCCAGTAAGAAAGCAACCCAGAAATCTTCGAACAGAGGAGGAGATAAGAACCCTCCTCATATAAAAATTGATAGTTCTCACAAAATTCCACTGACCAAGAAGAGAAAAAACAATGTAGGCCAGGTGGACGAACCCGAAATTGAAAGTGAACAGGTGCAACTTAAAATTGAAACTGAGCACATGCACAAAATTGGGTCATCCGCAATGGAAATAGCTGAGACCGACATTTTTGACAAATATGAATCCTTTGTATTCCAGAGCATTGTTTTTGACAGCCAATCTAAAAATATGGTCATTGAAAAGAGAGATGTAACAAATAGGAAAGGCAAATCTGGCACAGAGATTAACTTTAGGAAAATGCGGTCATCCCAAATCTCCCTATTTCACCGCGTAACCGGTGATGCTCTTCATGATTCCATTGGAGGAATTGAAGCGGAAAATGCTAGACTGAAAGACGACCTCAAGGAATTTGAAGAGGCTTTCATTGCCACCCCAGAATTTTCCAATCCTTTAGCAAACAACGTGCCTGCTACCACTGCAGCCAAGATGAAAGTATCCTCTACCCTCCTTGCATGCTCTAGAGCCCTTGTAGAGAATAACATCAAGAAAAGAATGAAGCTAGTTACTGAAGCCTGGGAAACATCACAAAATATAATTTCCTTCTAAAAGAGGGCAAATGATTTGCTCGAACATTTAGAGATGAATTTAAAAAATGATCAACATTTTTGTGATTAGGTGCTGACCCCTTTTGCCAACCATGCCATCAACACCTTCGAACTAAAAAGAAGATAAGAGAATATCCCCTCCCCAAAGCGGACCAAAAAAATAAAAGCATGCTAGCAAAAGAAAGTTAAGAACCTGTAGCTCATTGTCGAATCATGTAAACAAGCAATATCAGAAAAGGAAGAATTACTCACAAGCCTGATCCAAATAGACTTAGTCGGAAGTACCAACGAGGTTCAAGACCCAAAATTAATTCTCAAATACTTGTAAATGACCAAAGAATCCTTCCATGAACAATTGTATATTTTAAAGGGGTTGTCTTTCGAAAAGTTTTACGGCATAGTTGAACATCGTGCAGATGAGCTCGAGCGCTAGGTACTGGACTATTCAACACACAATGAAGAAATTGAACAGAATATGCATAGTATTTCAATGGATCTAAGGAAATTAGAAAACGACCTTTACGACATATAAATCCAGGATGAAATCAACATGGCCCCCATGAGAAGCAACATTGAAGAATGGTTCCAACACAGAATGGACAACCTCATCCAGGAAGGGAAACAATCGGTCGACACGATTCCACTGACCATTGACGACAGTAACAAAAACACATCGGCTTCATAGTAAGTCTATATTGTCATCTTGTTTTCTTTATCAATCCAGTTTAAGTGTATACTGTCATCTTGTTTTGTTTATCAATCCAGTTATTACCTCTTTAAATAGAAAATTGTAACCAAACACTCATAACTTCCAATTTCTTCTTTTCAGGTCTTCCTCTCTACTGTTGCGCACTTCTTCTTTCGACATTCATAATTCTTGTACTTATTTCTTTTTATGGTCTGCGAGAGCCTCAATCCTAGTCTATATGACAAATACATTTAAATTTCCAGAAATATGTAACAAACATTATTAATTTTTGATAAATTTCAAAGAAAACTGATTTAGGAATGCCTTTGTTGCAAGACGTTTTTACTATTCTATTGTATGTTTTTTTGTTTCAAAAAAATCTAATTCGGGAATGCTAGATTTTTTGGGTCTTGTTGCATGCTAAATTTTTTTTTTCAAAGAAAAATAATTCGGGAATGTCTTTGTTGAACAACATTGTTACTATTCTATTGTATGCTACATTGTCGGTATCAGACATTATTAATTTTTGATCAATTTCAAACAAAACTAATTCGGGAATACTAAATTTTGCATGGCTACCACATGTACTTCACTTTGCTTCCCACGTGTTTGTACTCGGTCACATTTATTCCCATTCCAACTTGGCAGGGACTACGCTGCCATGAAACACTTGTTTATTTTAGATATGTGCATATCCACATATCTTATGACTTATGACTTAGGAAAATCCACATTGAACGTTTTGGTATTGTTGCCAAGTTTAGAGTTTGACATATTCAACCCTCACCTTATTGACATTTTTTTAGGGCACTGATTTATAGCACCATATCCAAAATGAACGTTTTGGTATTGTTGCCAAGTTTAGAGTTTGACATATTCACCCCTTACCTTACTGAGATTTTCTTCATAGCACTAATATTTTCTTCATAGCACTAATTTATAGCATCATATCCAAAATGGAGTTAAGTTAAAAGAAAGAATCAAAACATTGTCTCCAAATACTTTATTCCCAGGGTCTTCAAAAGTGTAAGAATTCTTCAAATCATCTCAATTCAAATGGTAAAGAGTTTGTGGCAACTCAAGTGGTTTGTTTAAAAGTTATTGGCAATATAGATTTTGTTGGGATGTATTGAAAGAATTTTTATTAAAAAAAAAAAATTGTATTACATCATCCATCTTGCTATGACGCAGAGAGCCTTTTTATTGTTGAGGAAGTTGATATATAGGACGTTTTTGTTGAGGAAGTTGATATATAGGATGTTTTGGCAATTTAGAGTGAACTTAGCATTAGACTTAGTTTTAAAATTGGATCTCAACTCATGGGCTATCCATGGTGGGAAATATTATGAAGGGGCATATGAGAATATTGATTCATGGGCTATCCATGGTGGGAAATTATATGAAGGGGCTTAGGAGAATATTGATTGTGGAGCAAAGGACTACTTAATAATAGCTTAATTCATTAAGGTAATTAGGTATGATTTTGCATTTTAAAAGTCAAAAGTGGTCAAGAAAATGTGAAAATCATAACAATTATAGTAAACACACATTAATGAATCTATAATATGAAAGAACAACAAGAGAGATTATCTAATTTGAAGCATGGATTGGTACACTTACCATGTAAGTGTGATTATTGAACACTACACCAAAATGTTATCAAGCATGGATTGGTACACTTACCATGTAAGTGTGATTATTGAACACTACACCAAGATGCCAAGACATCCCAATTAAAGAAGCAACATTTTATGGAGTTTTACTCTATAAAGGAATTTTTTATAAAAGAATGAAGTAAAGAACATTTATGGAGTTTTACTCTATAAAGGAATTTTTGATAAAAGAATGAGGATAGAACATGAATTTTCCTCTTCTTTTTTTAAGTGGAGGGAGTTCAAGAAGGATATGTTTTTGATGGCCTAAGAGTGATTGGGGATGGAGGTTTTTATATATATATATTTTTAATTTTAATTATTTATTTAATAATTTTAATTTATATTTTATATAGAATTTTAAATTTAAATTAAATTTATTAAAAAAAACTAAATAAATTAAAAACAAATATTTAAAAAATTATATATATATATAGTTAGTTAGTTAGTTTTTAATTATATTATAAAATTTAATTTTTGCCTCCCTAAGACCAGTGGGATTTTTAATTGCATATTTTCCTCATGAAAATTTGCGTCCATGAATAGTCAAAACGACCATGAAAAATGTACAATCCAACCATGACATTCACTCTCACAAATTCATCTTGGATCTTCAATGAAACATTCCAGAGTGTCAGGGACCCTTTTGACCAAGGAACATGTACCAAAAAGATGGCCTAATTGGGGGCCTTCGGGGCCAAATTGAATTAAATAAAAGGGAACCCATTTCAGCTACAACTATGTAGATCTGTAGTAGGATGTTGTTTATGAAATTGAACCCAGAATTCATTCTTAATTTCATTTTTTCCCTAATCATCCTGTTAGTCTCTAATTTTGTCTTGGTTTAGTGAGAAACCCTTATCCTAAACCCTTCTTACCCACATTCCATTTTCTATTTCTAGTTGATTTCAATTTTTGTTTTTAGTATCTTATGGTTTGCATTACAGTTTTTGGATAGTTTATTTAAGTTTGATTTTGAAAGACATGGTTTTAAAACGAGGTGTCACCTTATATGTCTATTTGAATTTCAAACTTTCAAATTTTGCTAAGTCATTAATAGCACTATGGGAATAAAGCTATTCTCGTAGCGCCAAATAATTATGCCTTGATATGCGCCTACCATCCAGATTTCATTATGATGACATGAATCATGGGTTGAGAGTTCGCATGTGTCCATGAAAGCTTGGAAATCATTTGCAAATTCAACCATTTCATAATCCGATTGTTGTGTACCTGCATAGGGCTCATTTTAAATCACCCATGATCGTTATAGTATACTCATTCGATTTTTCTGAATTCAAATGCAGGTATTTGCTCAAAGGAACGATATACACTAACAAATGCAGGTGGAAAATTTGGAACTCGAGGACACTAGTTGCAGAATTGTGTTTTGATGGCGCCCAAGAGGAGCGGACAGGTTGTCAGAATAGAACCAGAGGGTGCCAAACTTCTTGAATCCTATCCTCAGATGGCTCAAAGGTTCAGAGACGTTGGGTGGTTTGAATTCCTTACCACTTCTCAGGGTTATGATGAGCAGGTCTCCATGGAGTTCGCTCTGAATTTTGATGGTAACGAGGTGGAAATCGGTAAGATGCTGATGCTAGTGACAGAGAAGACTATCACAAAGAATTGCAGGTTGGTGGTTGGAGGAGAAAGATGGTGGAAGAAAGAGCATGTGGTTACAAAATTTGTAAACCAATTCATGCTTCCAGATAAGCAAAATCCCGATTAAAAAAGAGTAATATCTCATAGATGGATTCGACCTGAATGGCACACGACTCTGATCGTGATCCATAGGTATATCACCTGCGAAGGTAGATTCTCACTAGTCTATATCTACCACATCAGGATACTAATGCATTTAAATGGTGATTACCCTTTAAATCTCCCTTATTTTCTTCTCAAAAGCTTGACAAAGATGTCAAAGAGAGTGCAATCACTCTCCACCAATGCTAAAAGCAGCATGTTCCATCAAGTCCTAATTAAAACCTTAGTCATGTCTGCTTTGAACGAATTACAGAAGCCCTGGAGCTGGCTCACACAATCTTTAAACCCTATCACTCAGTCCAATAAGCAAAATAAAGGCAAAGGGAGAAAGATTGTTACACAAAGCCAAGATATTTTCGATGAAACCCCTATGAAAGAGGAGATGTCTGATATCAGGATGACCAGGAGGAGAAGAAGTAAAAGACCTAGGTGGGATCCAGAAATTGAAACGTTTTTTGAAGAAGATGTTAAAGGGGAAAATGATTCAGATAAAAATCTTGATACTCAAACTACAGTCAATCTTGAAACACCATCAACCAGTAAAAGGGGTGCTGCAACTAAAGGGAAAAGGGTTAAAGGTGTGTCTGTATCACAGAAACCTAGAAGGAATTCTACTAGGGTCACCAACAAGTATAGAGTGAAGTCAAAGGCCATGTTTAATCCATCAATCAAAGAAGAAAACATCATAGTCATCGAAAATGACTCTGAGAATGTTGAAACAAGTACCAGGAAAAGGGCAAAAAGAACCTCATTGCCTAAGAAACTAGTCAACAAAGGAAAAAGAATGATTTCACCATCTACATGACCTGTAATGAGAGATTCAACCAGATTAGCAAAAGCTAAAGAGATGGCTAAAGGTATCGGTGAAACCCCTGAGGATAAGCAGGCTCACTTTTAAGACTCAGATCGCATATCAGATGTGCCTGAAGCTATAGATTCAACAAGTTCTGATGAAGAACATAGCTCAGGATTAGTCTCAAAGTACCAAGTTAAAGCAAAAGAACCCAAAGTTGGCTTAAACCTAAATGAAACTGCACCTTTTGAAGAATTCTCTGGATTCAGAGTTAAAATCATAACTGATAATGAAAGGATCAAGGAATTTCAGAAAACAATAAGACAATTAATGAAAGAAAAGGCGCAGATAGAACAATGGAATGCTCGCCAGCAAGAAAGGATTCAGGGTTTTAAAAATAAGAAGAAAGAGCAAAGGGCATTGCTCAAAGAACTCAGGGAGATTAATTTCAGACTCTATTGGCACAATGTCATGCTTACCACAAAGCTCAAACAGAAAAATGCTAAAGCTACTATTGTGATTATATCCTAAAGGTAACATGGAAATTTACTACAATCATGATTTAAATGTTTTCCAGAAAATATGGCAAAGCTACTGGTTTTTTGGTCAGTGAGATGCTAAGACCTCAATCTGTTTTACAAAATCAAACTAAATTCCTATTTTGTAGAGTCAAATGTAAATGCTGGCAATATTTTGCAATATCAAGTTGTTGACTTGTGATCTATTTTAGGATTGTAGAAGCTCTTTTTGATTGAACTACCTTAGTAGGTAGATACTATTCGAATCTAGTCATTAAAGCTATACTAGATGATAGGATCTGGAAGTTGTATAGATAGTTTAAATAGACAGAGGAAAGACTATGTGAAGGTCGAAAATTTGGAGATCCAGGGGACCTTTTTGTAAAGCTCATTGTAAAAGGCATTTATGTTCAATTTGACACTTAATAGCAAAGGCATATGGATGGTTAGACCCTCTTTTTTCTACTCTGTTATTTCTTTATTCATGCTTGAATTCATTATTCAGATTGCAATTCTTTTTTATTCTTGACTGTTAAATTATACAGTGAAAATTTTGCTATAGAGATAATTTTTCAAGTTTTGATATCAAGATGAATGTCTTGTTTCTTTATGACATTTTTGAGACGAGAATTCATGTGAAGTTGACAAATTGAAGACTACATCTTCCTTTTTCTTATATTAGTTTAATCCATCTATGTGTCTACCTATTATTCAGCCAATGGGATATGATATGTTATGATCTTGATTTTCATGTCATGATTTAATCTTGAGCCAGTTTTCAACCACCCTACAAAAAACCAAATCATAAAAGCTTAAAAATACTTTGCAATAAATGAATGATGCCCTAGCTTGCCCTCTCACAGTCAAGTGCAACTTTAGGGACTAACACATCCCTCCAACCAGTGCTTTCCTGTGACCCTTTTGTGGCCATATCTTGCTCATCAAGAGCCTGATTTGTGTCAAACAAAAGGAATCAGAAAGTTGGTTGAAAGAGCTACAACATGAAGGCTTGTGGTTGTTTGGTATGAGGGGAAGCCTTCCAAGTATCCGGGCACTAGACTTCATTCACCAAATCAAGCCTAGATTGAATCCTTCCTACACCAACTTTCAGGGATACTTATAGAAAACAAGGGGGAATAAAATCAAGTCTGAAAAGCTCTTGAACAACAAGAATTTCCTTACTTTCAGTGACCAAACTCATTACCCCTTTGCCCTCCAAATCAACCTGAATTTTCCCCGAGCCTTGGGCCTTCTTCCTGGTGATTCTGACAGCCATTGGTGGCCTTAGACACCATGAAGCCACTTAAATTGCAGCTGCAAAATAGGGTAGAAATCAATATTCCATTGGGATGACACAATCCCAAGGAAAATGATGAGATGGCACCCAATTTTGTCATTTTCCCAAATTATTTTTTGTAAAATGTTTGGTCTCGAATGATTTACTTTTTGGAATTAAATATTGTAATTAAAGTATCAAATCAAATTAGATTTGATTTCTTTTTTGGGATAAGGACAAACCAATTTAGGGTTGGTCCACTTGTCACTTTTCCAAAAGTGACAAGTGTCTTGTGACTTAACCTAACCTTCTCCTATCCCTTATAAATAAGAAGAAGGATTTTGTACAAAGAGAGACTTGTTGAATAAAGCATAAAAGCTCTTCTGAATTTTCTCTAAAAAGTTTTAAGTGGTTTTTTGTACTCGTTCTCCTTTCAGTTGTTGGACTTATTTGCTTGCTAGTTAATGGTTGAGAGGTATTAGTACTAAATACTTCTTATGTTAGCTATATCTATGAAGGACTGGATAGCTATCTCTAGGAAGGATTGGTTAGCTAGGCATTTCTCTTTGCTTCCTTGGATTTAGCTTGTTGGTTTTCACTTACTAACAATTGTGTTTGACTTGTTTAAAGTGATTTTGTGCAAACTTCATGAAATATCTAGGAATATTCATCCATAGTTAGTGGTCAGGAGGTATAGGGGTCCCTTAGGACAGTCCTCAAATCCCTCTTTTCTTTGTTGGTTATAGTTGTCTATTTCTTCTCTTTTATTTCCTCTTTACCCTAAATTTTCTGCCATTTATATTGATGTCCTAAATAGGAAAATTGACCATTTTGGTCAGTTTACCCTTCTGGGACAACCATCTTAATTGGTTGTTTTGTACCTGTAACTTACAATTTTTTTTCTTTTAGTTCAGTTATGTTATTGAAAATTATTAAAATTTCATTGCTTACTTGTTAGGAGTTAATCGGTTGCCCATTTTGCTTCACCTAAGTGATAAAAAACCACTTGAAGACATGTTTGAGCCAAAGGGGTCAACAAGGCAGCAAACAAAAAACATCAGAAAGTCTTGTAAAATCCTTCTCCCCACATGCAATTTTACACGTATTTTGATTTCACTCAGTTTTAGAAACCTTGCACATGCTTCATTGTTATTACACCATAATTAAGTAAAGAAAATTTTGTGTTTTCATGTAATTTTATGTTCATAAAAATATGATATTGCTCTTTGTATATTTTCATTCATTCAATTTGTATTAGATAAATTTCAACCCTCAAACAAGGAACTAGTTGAATTTCTCTTGCATATGGCGGCTATGTAGCCCGCAAAGAGTTTCAACCCCCTCTCTTTGGGTTGAATAGTAGGTGTTTACTTTCTTCTTTATTGAATTTATTCGAGTACCATGCCACCTAGGACGAAGAAAAAAAGGCACATAACCCTATGATTGGGTGATGGTTGGGTTCCTCTGCCATCATACCTACTATGGTTAACGCCAAGTTTAGTAGAGAGGGTGAACTTGTATTCATTTGTTTTGTTTATTTTCTCTCATTTTTAACTTATAGGTTGTTTCTTCTAAATGGGTCATTCAAAAAATCAAAATAAAAAACATCAAAACATGCAAAAAACTTGAAAACAAAGAGCATGGGTCTTTCAAATTTTGTTGACCAAGAGACACACTTGTTAAATCAAGACGTGATATCTCCATGTGGATAGCTTGGTCTTTCAATTTACGTAATTTCAATTTCTAGAATATTAGGAATCAAAGCTAGGGAATTTTCTTCAAGAGCCCCTTCAAATTTGTCTACTTGGTACCAATTGAGTGATCTTTATTAGTAGGTAGATAATGTGTAGTATAGACACTTTTTACAATTCAATATTAGGGAGATGTGTAATTCTTTCCCTGTTCAATATGGAGTTGACATGTATCATTTTAAAAAATATCAATAATAAAAAAAAAATGACACTGATATATTTATATTGAGAATTTGTTTTTTGTTGTTATTGATATTTTTTTAAATGTTACATGTGAACTCCATATTGAACACAAAAACAATTATGCATCTCCCTCATACTGCATATATATATATATATATATATA
>JZKD02S0092009.1:209813-225065 GCA_000966675.3 Picea glauca | reverse complement strand
GTATGGTCTTGAGCACAAACAGACCATTCAACTGGTAGTATCACGAGCACCGTCATTATTATCCAACTGAATAATCTCCTATGACAACTGGTACAATATCAATTGATAGAACACACCTGTGTTTATCCATGGTAGTACGCAACTACTCACATAGTCACAAACAGTGGAACAAATCCACCACAGTAGTATATCTCTACTGTCTGGAGACAAGCAATCTCCATAACAATCATCTGATGCCAACCTGTACAGAAAAATATTGTTAAAATAAACTCAATCATCTGGGACAATCTTTCACTCACGTCTGTAAGATATGAAAGAATATCTTCCCTCATAGTAGAACAATGAGATATCTAGACTATTCTTCTCAAACAAGGAAGAATAATTGTCATGTCTTCTAAACCTGGACCATTCCCCACCCTGGGCCATTCTTCCTACACTAATCAAAGTGCACCCTGGAGAGAATGTATAAAACCTAAGGAATGCCTGTCCCTGATAGCTGAGCCTGGACCATTCCCCACCCTAGGCCATTCCTCCTACACTAATCAAAGTGCACCATGGAGAGAATGTATAAACCCTAAGGAATGACTGTCTAGACCATTTCGTCTGTAAACCACAAGAGGAAAAGACTGTCCTGCATCAACCTCCAAAACAATCCATTCTTCACGTTAACCACAATGAGAAATCAGTGTCCGACGAGGCGGGCCAGTCTTCTTGAGTAATCCTCAAGAAGAGAGACTGCCCTAGACCACTCCCCATGTTAACCACAATGGGAAGTCATTGTCTATGATACATCAGCAATCTGGACCATTTCCCATGTTAGCCACAATGGGAAATTGTTGTCCGTCAGAAATCTCAATCCACTTTTCGAACAGGAAAGAATCTGTCCAATCTGGACTATTTTTCAATCATAAAGATAAATGTTTCAATAATATTTTTCAACAATGTTTTTCAATAATATTTTAGTGCTCCCTCCTAACCTAGAGAGTCTTCCCTTTTAGCTAAGGGAGTTATTTCCACGATCCCCATCTTCTCTCAGAAATATGCAAACTTTATCCTGGATAGAGGTTTTGTCAGAATGTTTGTTGTCTTCTCGTCAGTGGGGATATACTTGAGCTTTACCTCTCCTTCCTGGACTTTATCTCGAATAAAGTAATATTTGATCTCAATGTGTTTCAACCTTTCATGAAATACGGGTTGTTCTGATAATCTTATACAACTCTGATTATCACAATATATTATGGTCGATTCTGGAATCTGATCAAATAAATCGGAGATTAACTTCCTTAACCATATTGCTTCAATGCATGCTTCACATGTTGCCATATACTCTGCATTTGTTGTGCTGAGTGCGACAGACTTATGTTTCCTGCTGCCCCAAGATATCATAGCAGAGCCCAAAATGAAACACATACCTGAAGTGCTCTTTCTGTCTTCTGCACTTCCTGCCCAATCTGGGTCTGTGAATCCATGAAGTTGTATATTGTTGGATGCGGTATATCTCAAACCATAGTTTATTGTTCCACGAATATATTTTAATACATGCTTTGCAGCTATCCAATGCTCATGTCTTGGTTCCACCTGGAACTGGCTTAGTGTATTTACGGCAAAACAAATGTTTGGTTGAGTATTTACCAAATACATCAATGACCCAATTAGTTGTTGATATAGAGATGGATCTACTGGATCAGAATCTGGAACTTTCACTTTCCTTATATCTGCATTCATAGGAGTGTCCATGGACTTACAATCCATCATTCCAGATTTCTAAAGGATCTTTATTCCGTATTTTCCTTGTCCAAGGAATACTTCACCATGCTTCTGCCATACCTCTAGCCCCAAGTAATAATGCATGAGACCTAGATCTTTCATATCAAATTCAGAAGCTAATTCCTTCTTGCACTGGATAATGAAAGACTCTTCACCTGTTATGAATAGATCGTCAACATATAGTAGTAGGATTACAAGTGCATTGTCTACGACTTTATAGTAAACGTTTGTGATGCAGAAGCATCTCTCCACGTCAGCCAGCCAGCCAGCCAACCACGCCAGCGAATTCAAATCGCACGCTAAAAGAGAGGCGTAGCCTCATCTAAATTTGAATTCAATGTAAT
This sequence comes from Picea glauca, assembly GCA_000966675.3. NCBI lineage: Eukaryota > Viridiplantae > Streptophyta > Pinopsida > Pinales > Pinaceae > Picea > Picea glauca. The sequence continues at coordinate 222,954 of JZKD02S0092009.1, read as the reverse complement.
TTAAATGCTTAGGCTATTGAGCCATAGAAGTCGTGCCTTTGTGCAGGCGTTAGGTAGATTGGCTTTAATGCTAGATCGACTGAGATCTAGATCCAGATGCTGGACTAGACAACCATTTATTGTAATTGAATAGAGTAGGTAGACCTGGAGGGAAGTGTTCGATGATCCCCTCAGGTAAAAGAGATTTTGAGATCTCATTTTGGAGTTAGATGAAGAAAAGGTATAAAGGAGAAGAGCCAGAGAGAGCTCGAGAACACCTTGTAATTACAGGCATTGCCATTTTAATACAAAGAGCAGTTTTTCCTGCATTATTCTGTGTTATGTGGATGTTTGTGTGTGTTCTTTATGCATGTTGTAGATGTATGTTATGTTGATGCATTCTGCAGGATTTGTTTTGTTTCAGGCTTGAAGGGTCTTTGAGGTTTCATGTCAGGAGGGCATGACAGAGTGTTGCGGACTCTGAATACCAGTGCACAGAGGATGCACTTCTGAACTCTGCGGAGTCAGACAAAGACGTGCTGCGGCACAGAGACTGGAGTCAACAACTCAGGAGAAGACCTCCAGGTTGTCGAATGCCTTGGAGGCAAGGTTGTGTATGAGAGACACAGTTGCAGACAGAATTCTGCTGTGAATTCTGTAAAGCTCTGCCAAGTGGGCATTGAGCATATGCACAGTGGTGCTGAGGAAGGAACTTTGTTGTGAGTTCAGAAAGGAGAAGCCAAAATCACTGAGGATTCTGAGAAGCTCTGCCAGGTGGGCATTGAGCGGGTGCATAGGTGCACAGGAGGACATAACTGCTGAACGTTCTGTGGAAAGAAGATACTCTGCCAGGTGGGTAATTGAGTCTGTGTGCAGGTAGGCACAAGAAGAGAAGAATTCTTAGAGTTCTAGAACTTAGAGGAAGAATCCACTGAGGGATCTTCGTTGGGTTACTGAATACCCAGAACGCTCAGCAAGAAGTTGCTTGAGGCAGTAGGATAGCCAAGAGGGCGTCCATATTCTCCATCTGTGGGAGAAGAAAGATAAAATCCCTTAGGGGTCTGAGTGGTTGAGAAGCTCAGGCGGGACAGTGCCTTTCACGCACAGAGTCAGGCTGCAAGGAGTGTAGAGACTGAAGAACTCTTTGGAGAGTTCAAAGTTCCCAAAGCTCAGGAGGGACAGCGTTTCTACGCGCGCGGCGGAACTCACAGTAGTGGAGTTCGCAGAGGAAAGGGAGAACAAAGGCCGAGGCCTTTTGAAACTTTGGAAAATCTTCCAAGTCTGGGAAGAAAGAGTGCTCAAGCTTAGGAGAGAATAGCAGTTGTCAGATCGGTGGAGGAGGAAGATCTGGACCATTAGTTTTTACGTCCAGAAGGAGCTTAAGAGAAGCCCACGAAGGGGGAGATCGACAGCCGTTGAATCTCATTCAGAAATCCCGTCAGTCGTTGGATCAGGAGAAGGCACGCAGAGTTTAGCCTCTGGAAGAGCACACAAGAAGGACGGATCTGAACCGTCAGATCTTGATCAGATACCCGTCAGCCGTCGGATTGGACAGGAGCTGCATGAGGGTTACCATCAGGATTCCAGCCATCAACATATCGGGAGTCACGAGGTGAAGAAAATAGAGACACTTCAAGTCTCGAAACACCGGGAAGATCTGGACCGTCCGTTGGTGGAGACACGTGGCGGAGATCGAGCGCCCATCGGTACTTTGGCGCATCGGGATATCGGCATTCCCGTGAACATGAGATTGGGAATTTCCATGGGGAATTACCCGGAATAATCTGAGCCACCCGTTTGGGGAGACAGGTGTCAGAGACCCGTAGAGAGTCGGGATATTCGGCATCGGGAAATCGTTGTTCCCGAGGACAAGAAAATTGGGACATCACAAGTCTCGAAACCCCGGAGAAGTCGGGACCGTCCATCGGAGGAAGACGCGTGGAGGAAATCAGCGCCATTGGGAAAAGTCCCGACAGGAAGTTGTTGATCGACGTTGTAGTCATCAGGATATCGGGGATCCTGGTGACAAAGTGTTTGTGCATTTTGGAATCGTGAAACATGATACCCCGATGAGTGGGAGCCAGCTGTCAGCACACCAGAGAAGAAGGACAGTGCCATCGTGAGGGGCCAGCTGTCAGCAAACCGGAGAGTTGGGATTCGAGGAATCGGGAATCCCGTGGGCCAATGCATTTTGGCATTGGAAACCCCAAAACCCCGACGAGGGATAAGACTAAGGTCACGGGGATAGTGGTCATATTGGTCAGGGCTTAGCCAGGGGGGCTAACGCGTGAAGGGTGCGTCGGGATTTGAGGAATCACGAGTCCTGAGGACGTCTGCATTTTGGCATTGAAAAGTCCGAAACCCCGATGGGGGACAAGGCTGCCATCTTGTGAGTTAAAGGTCACGTGGACCAAGAGCTTGGCCTGGAGGGATAACGGAGCTTGGAGAGCATCGGGAAATTGAAACCCAAAACCCCGATAGGAGGATATAAGGCTGTGGTCTTATGGAGAGCGGTCATATGGACCAGAGGGCATATCCAGGAGGGGCTAAGGCCAGATGAGAGCTCATCAGTGATCGGGGAATCAAGAGTATAGGAACTCTTGACATCGAAAAGGATGAAACCCCGAAAACCTCGAAATTAAGATCGAGAAAAGTCACAGGTGCGTGCAGAGGCCGTGACAGGGTGAAGAAAGGACCTGTGGACCGGTTTTTTCACAGGGATTCCATTGGGAGTCAAAAGAGCTAATTCGGCTCGAAGAGGGGATTAGAACGATCCTGAGAGCAGGAGGTGTGTGCAGAGACCCTGCGGGGTATGCGTGTGCGTCCTCACTGCGTCAGTTTCGATCTGCATGACTCTTGGAGAAACCAAGTCTCGTTAGATAGTTGTCCATTCTAGCATACCAAGCCCTTGGAGCTTGCTTGAGTCCATATAGAGCTTTCTTCAATCTGCAAATGTGAGTATCTCTGGAATGTACCTCAAACCCTTGAGGTTGTTCAATATATACTTCTTCTTCAATAGCTCCATTGAGGAAAGTTGTCTTTACATCCATCTGATGTAAGTTCCATCCCATGGAAGAGGTAAGAGATATGATAGCTCTTATGGAAGTATATCTAGCCACCGGAGCAAACGTTTAGTCATAATCTTCTCCCTCCTTCTAGGAGAACCCTCTAGTTACGAATCTTGCCTTGTATTTATCCACGCTTTTGTCTGCTTCATGTTTGATCTTGTACACCCATTTTGAAGTTACCACCGATTTTTCTTTAGGTCTTGGTATGATTTCCCATACCTCATTTTTCATAATGGATTGATGCTCTTCCATCATAGCTTCTTTCCATTGTTCCTTTTGAACTGCTTCTTCAAATGTGGTAGGTTCTTCATCTAGAAGCTTTGTCGTGTATGCTGCATAACTTGAGAATCTTTTAGGTATTTTACTCTTTTTGAATGTTCCTTATGGAACCTTGAGTCTTTCTGCATCTTGTAAGGTAGCTTCAAGCCAAGTTGGTATTTTCTTAGTCTTAGGTACGATATCTAAATCAATGTTTTCACATGGCTCCATAGGATGATCAGGTAGTTCATTTTCGTCATTTACATTTTCTATGCTTTATTCGTTAAGTTCTTCAATTTGTTCTTCGTCTATATTTTCTTCGATGGATTTCCTGAAGGCCATCCTTTCATTGAACATTATGTCTCTGTTGACCTCGATCTTGTGTTGTTCTGGAATATATATTCTGTAAGCCTTGGATGAATCACTATATCCCACGAATATCCCTTTCTTTCCTAAAGGTTCTAGTTTATTCCTCTTGTCCTTGGGAATGTGGGAGTAAACAGGACATCCAAATATTCTTATATTTTCCACATTAGGTTTCTTACCTGAGAAATCTTCTTCTAGTGTCATGTTCTTCAATATACGATGAGGACTTCTGTTCTTCACATATATTGTTGTCATTGTTGCTTTTCGCCATAAGAACATGGACATACCTTGATCATTCAGTGAGGCTTTTACGGTTTCTTCAATAGATGTGTTCTTTCTTTCTGCTACATCATTTTGTTGAGGATTATGAGGAACAATCAGCTCCCTCCTAATCCCTGTCGATTTGCAGAATGCAATGAATTCCTTCAAGGTGTATTCTCCTCCATTATCTGTTCTTAATGTCTTGATCTTCTTGTTCATGAGGTTTTCTATATATGCTTTGAATTCTTGAAACTTGCTGAATACTTCGTCTTTTGTCTTCAGTAGGTATAGCCAAGTCTTTCTTGAATAGTCATCTATGAATATTACGTAGTAAGAAGATCCTCCTAGAGATTTTACTGGCATCGGACCGCAAACATCTGAGTGTATTAGATCTAGAATCTCCTCAGATATGTTATTGCTGCTTGGGAATGGTTTCTTGATACTCTTCCCAAGGGCACATCCTTTGCAGATTCCTTCATGTGTAGACTGCAACTCTGGTATTCCATCAACCATTCTTTTGAGAAAGGGTAATGCTTGATAATTAATATGAGCGTACCTTCTATGCCATAGTTCATTAGGGTTGACTTCGTCATGTACAAGAGCTTCTTCATTTTGTTATAGTAGTCTGTACAAATTTCCTTCATGACTTTCGATAACCCTAGCATTCTCTATGCTAGAGTCTCTATGCCATGATAACACTTTGCCATCCACGAAAGCTATTATGTTTCCCTTGTCTTCTAGGCAAGATATTGATACAAGATTCTTTTCTAAACCAGGTACATATAAAACATTGCTTAAGTGAACATAATTACCTATTTTCATTTTGATGGCGGCTTGTCCAAATACTTCCACAGGGTAAGTGGTTTTGTCTCCAAGCTCTACCTTGTACGAGGTCTTCTTCTCATTTAGATTTGAGAGTTTGGCTTGATCTCCTGTCATGTTCCTAGAAGCTCCACTGTTGATTATCCACATGTCATCTTCAATCGTTCTGGTAAGTGTTGAGTAGTGTAAAAGACTGATTATTTCACACATGTCTTTGGTTGACTGGTAATTGGTCATGCCTTGATCTAAAACTTCAACTTCGTCATTTCTGTCTTCTGAGAGAGCCAAAAGGTGCGCTGATTTAGGGCACATCTGAATATGTTCTTTTTGAGCGAGATGCTCCATTGCAAGGTGTCGGATCTGAGGTTAGGTTTTCTACAACTGCTTCTGCTAGTAACCCTAGCGGCAGTGTCTTTGGAAGTTGCTCCTGCTAGTAACCCTAGTGGCAGTTCCTCAGCGAGCTCAATACCCTAGCGACTATGCTTCCTTCCAGCGTTTAGACTGAATGAAGGAGGTGTGGACCCATAACCTATTGTGCTCATTTTACCATTGACAATACCCTTGTCACCCAGCCATAGGCCGAAGCCACCCTCCGAGCACCTTGACCTTGACAGAGAAGAATAATGGTAGAAATCAATAGCCAAGCAAGGCTAATGCACCAAGCAAGAATAGAAACCAAGCTGATTAGATAGTCCCACCCAGAAACTGGTGCAACACCTTCCCCAGAAACTTGCGCACAAAACTGCCAAGTGCAGTGCGCATAAACTACTCTCTACAATTATGAGAAGTGTGAATAATGAGAACTGGCGCCCTATATTTATAGTGGTCTGGCAGACTTACTAGGGCCAACTTCTCGTTCTGGGTACTAATTAATTCATATTAATTATATTTCTGCAGTCGACATCTCGTCTAGGGTTTCCTTTACTTCTTTGCTTCCTTCCGGAATATTATAATCTCGTCATAGGTCACAATAGAGGTTCATACCTCCCGAAGCTACCATAATATCAACATAATCATATCCCCCTCTGAATCGTGTCCTTTTCCTTGTTCCTCTTGCAGCCAATGATGTATTTTATTATTAATAATGATCAAAGCATTACATTTACTAAGCACTATGGTCCATTTTAATTGTTTAAGCACTTCGGCCTTCCATAAAATAAACAAAATATATTATTTAATCTGGGGACTCAAAACTAGGGTATTACACCCCTGGAGTGTTGTCTTTGACTTATGCCCTTCTACATAGCTTGAGGTGAATTACTATATATATGAGGAAAAAATGATATTGTTGATGCAATAGTAGTATCTTTCAGCTGAGGTAAATCCTAAGGAGTATGGCCACATCTTAACCCTTCACTAGCAACACATGCATCTTTCCCTGAAAAATGGATCCCCTATTCAATAGGAAGCCTTCCAAAGGTAGCATCCTTTGTGACTAAGCCTTCTAAAAATGTAATTATGTTTGGTGTAGCATTTTTTACTATTTTTGGGTCAGTGTTTGTTTGAGCTTCTTGCATAATTTGAGAAGCATCACATTCACACCTTAATACGTTTGATTTATCCAAATTGCTTTTAACATTTGCCTTTTGGATTTCTTCATGACCACTATTACCATAACTAACCTTTGGAAGAGACTATGTGATGATTCAAATCTTCCTTGGAGCCTAGAGGGAAATTATAGATGTCTTGAATGTGGTAGGTTACAATTTTGGGGATTTATAGTTACCCACAATTTTAATATAATTTGACTGTACTCATGGAAGGATTTTGTAGTTTAGACACAAAAACTCTATCCTGACATGTGTAAGAAGACTAAAGCTTGACCATTTCAATGCAATTGGCTCAAGTACTTCAATAAAGTTTAAAAAGAGTTCAAATATAAAATATTAGGCCTCACTGGCCTCAAAAGATTCAAGAGCTCTTTAAAATTGTTTTGAAAGAAGGTGCCTCATAATAACACCCGTCTCCTTGTATTTATTTGGGAAAGAGCATGGAGTATGCTAGTTTCCTTATTTCGGGGGAAATGCCCTTCACCTAAATCTATTAGTCTCAATCTCTCGAGTAGGAGTTTTTGGTAATGTTTTTTCATTTTGTTTTTTTATTCTTCAAAAATTATACTTGAGAACTGTGAATAAATTACAAGCATAATACTCTTCTTTGTTTTATATTCTCTCAACATATGAAGTTGGTTGCATCTCAATGTTTTTTCCTTATTGGTTACATCACATAGGCTATAAACAGGGATCTCCTCCACTCCCATTTTTTTTATTCTTTCATCCATGAACCCAAAGTGATTTTGGGTCCTACAATCAATGGTTTTTCCTTTGGGTACTTATTTAAAAAATATTTGAATAATGTCAATTGTAAGGAAAGACTTCATGTTCATAGTGCATTTTCCGAAATGCAACCATTAGGTTCTTCAACTATAAGGGTCTTTTGCAAGAAGTTAAAGCCATCAATCTGGTGTGATTTCATGTATTTTCATTAAGAGAAGCAAAACAAATTTATGTACAAGGGTTCTCTACTCTAAGCTTTTGTAGTTAATAAACCCTTCCTTAAAAAATCCATGACCATGTATTACAATAAAGAGAGGTGTGAAAGTAGTATAACACCAAGCCCTTGCACCTAAAGCTATCTTACTATCCCTATGTTGGGATGTTGGTGCACTTGTTTTCTTATTTTTGAATTATTTTTGTCATTTGTGTGCATATAAGAGTTCTATCATGTTTTTGTACTAGAGGTAAAAATAAAAAGGGTATTAAAAATGCCATGAAAAAAATGGATACATAGAGTATCTAGTAAAAATAGGGATTTTTAAATAGTAAATATGTATTGGGAGGGGAGTCCAACAAAAGGATTTTGGGAGGGATGTTTTAGTATCAAGTGAAATTAGGGGTATTCTTTAATATCCCATGAATGAGCATGCTATGCCACAAGTTCATTGAGTGAATCCCCCGTGGGAGGATTACTATTACTCTTCTCTTCTTTACTTATCTTTGTTTATGGATGACTTATGCATCTTCTTTGGGAGATGATTTTCATGGTTAAGGCTTCATGGATGATCATTGATTTACGTAGTAAGTGCTTTATCTAAATCCTTGTTGGTTTATTTCTTGAATGTATTAAGTGTAAATGTGTTTATCAAAGTGGTGATAGTGCATGTTACCTTGTATTTATTTTGAATAAATCTTATCTTGCAACCCTAGGAAGGTTTGTATTGACTACCTTCCCTTGATTCCATTTATTTAAAGCTTGTTAAAGGACATAGGGAAAATTTATAGGGTTTGTAGTGGACTACCCTAGGGCTTATCCAAGGTCCATATTTAAGCTTGTCAAAAGGCATAGAATGATTTCTAGGGTTTGTAGTGGACTACCCTAGCAATCATTTTATTGGTTAACTCCCTAAGCTTTCTAATGGACTACTTTAGGTTTTACCCAAAGTTTTACCTTTGTCTTCCAAGAAAGTTCATAATTTGACCCCATATTCCCAAGAGGAATAAGGGTAAAATCACGAATGTGGGTAACACTTTCGTGAGAATCATGTCGCAAAAATTGCTAACAAAAAATTTTCAGCTAAACAATTGAATTTTTTCAACCGGAATGCTTTTTTGGCCGAAAGTTAAATCTAATGACACCCTCTAACGACGTGCCACCTAGTGCAACCAGACATTTTTTTTTTTTAAGTTTTTTCTGTTAAAACTAACTTTCATCCAAAAAATACTAACTTTCGGCCGAACTAGACCTATAACTTTGGCACTTTCCATAACAGTTTGTGTTCACTTTATCTTACTCCAACTTTGGAAGGAGCAAAATCCTTAAAATATTGTGACTTTGGTTTCAATACTAGTACCAACATTTTCATAATTGAATCTACTTTCATTTGGTACAATTTGTATTCAATTTAATTATTTTTTAGTAATTTTAGTTAATTTTATAAAAACATGTCTACATATTATTTTTAGATGATAGAATGATACAGTAAAATGAAAAATCAAAATTTGTAATAATACGCAGTTGAAAATTATGGAAAATTTATATTACGAAAGCTTTCATTGTTCTTTTCAAAAGAGTATTTTTAGATTTTATTTTTAAATAGAAATTAAGGCACATACATGGAGTCTCATTAAACGTGTTTAAAATCCTCAACTTTTTCAGATTGATCAAATTCAAAAAATTATAGAAATAATGTCCATCCGTTAAATTCAAAACTATAGCCATACTTTAATAGAGTCTGTTTATATTGTTGCAACATATTTTATTGTTCATAAACACAAGTTTACTAATGAGTAAATTTGTGTCTGAAAACATAACTCGTTATCAGACCCTTCATTTTTAAGGAACATATTGTCAAACAATCACTAAATTAACCTATCAAATGTCAATAAAAAAATTTCAAAAAATAGTCAATAGAAAGCTAACAAAATTCATGACAAGTTTTTTTTTTACTGTAAGGTGAAATTATAAATTAAAAAAATATTTTTCTTTACCCAAAGTTGAAAAAATTCTGAAAATGTATTTTATTTTCTCAAAAAACAAGGAAAATAGACACCCAGATTCATGTGGAAACTGATAAATGCCACTAGTCTTTCTCTCTTGTAGTAGGTTTCAAACCCTAAAATTCGCCGTTCTTGTTTCTCTAGGGTTAGATTAGGGTTTGTGGAATTTTACTTTGATTTTCAACCATCATTGAGCTTGATGTCTAAGGTTTTTATTGGCATCTTGACATCATTTATTTCATTGTTGTTGTAATTTTCATCCCTTTACAGCTTAACATCTTGTATTTTTAAAGGTTGTTGTGTGCCATTTATCATTTCAACAAATATTTGTTAACTAAACCCTAGTTTATCTTGCATTTTTAGCCCTATTTTATTGCATGCTTAACTTGTTTCAAGGCCTGATTTATTTTTTGTGATGTCCCTTTCCCAATGATGACCCCAACAAGGAGTGACTTAGTAGTCTACAGAGGGGAATAATTTCTCTATTGAATGTCATCTCATCAAAGTCTAACCAAAAAGCGACATCAAAAGGGAAAAGTGAGTAAGTGATCAAGTGAATGTATAATTAACTAAAAAGGGGGTCTAAGCGACTTAAGTGAATAATAAATCAAAACTTGGGGAAAATTCACTTAAGCTATGCATGTCAATGAAGAATTAGATGGAGGAGGTATAAAGGGGGTGAATTCCACCTAATTCCTCATTATTGACGATTATTGTTTTGAGAAACAGGTTCCAGAGGAGAGGAAGTCGACCTCAATTGGTTTGTTGTTTTTTGGAAGAAACCACCACCTTAGATTGGTTTCGGTGTTGAGAGACACACCCTAGCCATCGAAAGGACCATCCAGGTTCTTCATTGATATTCAATAGTAACATACAGATACAGTTTAGCCATTGTGCATTCAACAGGTGAGGGCGTGAGGGTTTTAGGAGACTTATGGAGGTAGCTTGTCAGATACCCACTACCTAAATCGAACTTTTTCATTTTTTTCTCAATAATGAGAATCCCCGAAGTCCTATGAGGCTTAGCGCAAGCTAATTAGCTCATTCGATTCCCTGCTGGAATCTCTGATGAAAACCCGATCCACAGGTCCTTAAATTTTCCCACACGGCTCTTCTACACTTAACCGTGAACTCTCCTGATGTAATTTCGGGTTTCGGAGTTTATTCTTTGTGATGTCAAGAGTTCCTGTCCTCTCAAAATCCCGAACTCCGATTCGTCAATGAGCTCCCTTCCGGCCTTAGCCCTCCTGGCTATGGCCCCTAGTCCATATGACTAGTCCTCATAAGACCGCAGTCTTATCTCCTTATCGGGATTTGGGGTTTCGCGATCCTCGATGTCACGAACCTATATCCCCGCAATCTCCCGATCTTCGATGAGCCAACTCCCAATCTTTGGCCCTTAGCCCCTTCTAGCTAGATTCTTGGTCCACGTGACCACTATCTCACAAGACCACAGCCTTACCTCCCTTCGGGGTTTCAGACATCGCAATGTCGAAATGCATAAACACCTTGTGCACGGAATCCACGATATCCCGGTCCTTGATTGTCTGACCTGACGTTAGCTAGGCCCCACAACAATGGAGCTTTCTCCCCCTTGTCGGGGTTTCGGACTTCATGATTCCAAGTTGCAAGGACTTCTTGTCCACAGGATTCCCGATATCCCGACTCGTGATTTCCCGGTTGTTGATTCTCCTTTCGGGACTTTTTTTTCCGATATCGCTCAATCGCTGCCATGCATCCCAAGAATGGATGGTTTAGATTACCCCTCGCGTTTTCGAGACTTCTGATGTCCCGACTTTCATGACCTCGGAAACTCTGATTTTTCGAGTGCCGATATACCGATGTCTAGTGTCCGGATCTCCAGAATGAACGATCATGTGACACGTGTCCTCTCTCAGACGGGCGGCCCAGATTTGTGTTGGGGTTTTCAAGGAGGACTTACCCAATCTCTTGTCCATGAGAATGCCGATATCCCGACTCCCGACGCCTCGATCTCTGCCACGTGTCTCCACTAACGGACGGTCTGAATCGCTTCTCGCAATTTCGGAGTTTCCACTGATGGAATACTCCAGCGTCTTGTCCCTTCGATCTCTAAAATACCGACGGGCTCCCAATCTTTCCCACGTGTCCTCCTATGATGGACGACTCAGATTGATTCTGGGATTTTCACTATGAAAATTCTCGATCTCATGTCATCGTGACTCCCGATTTCACGAATGTCGATATCCCGATGGCCACGCCTCTCGTCGGGACTTTCAACCTCCTGTTCATGAGGGCTTAACCCCCATGCATCTCTTAACAGATCTAATGGTTGTCGGGTTTTTCTTGCTAATATCTAACGGCTCATATCTGTCCCACCTTGTGCACTCTTCCACTACTTCATGGATGTGGAAAAAATCAGCGGTCCAGATGTTCTCATGGACCGTGGGGATCTACGGTCCTAAACTCTTCACTACCCACGAAGACACAGGAAAACCAAGTGGTAAGGCCTTTAATGCCCTACTTTCTCCTACTAATCTAACGGTCGTGGGGGACCACAGATTTCCCGATGGAATCTCATCCGTCGATCACCACCTATCAAGGTTAAGGCCCTTAACACTTCTTCCTCTCCTTCCGATCTGACGGTCGTGAGTGACCACAGATATCCCGACGGAGTCTCATCCGTTGATTCGATATTCCATCCTTAAGCTTCCATCTCAGGTTTTTAAGAGGATCGTTTCTCCTCATACAAAGTTACTAAGGCTTTGCGCCTTCACATTTACCTTTCGGGTTCTTGAGGGGTTATTCAAGGAAGGTATTTCTATGGGGAGGTTCACCCAGGCTATTATCTGGGGTGGATAGGGGTATCGTCCTCCCGAGAACCAGTCATGAAGTCTGAATGAGATCAGTACGCATATAAATAATGAATTTATGAGAACACAAGCCATACGTAGTCTTTCCATACAATATACAACTACTAGTACTGATCGAAATACCACACAGACATTCTTATAATGAAAACATTCACAGTTTCACAGCTTATGAGCATAATTATCAGAATACATATATTTCAAGATGCCAAAGGAAAAACACTTATCAGAAATAACACCAGGGATTATGCAACTGTTGAGAGGGGTGCTCGTTTCCACCCAACCGTAGGCTTAGAGACTCCCAGCAGATTTACCACTAGCCACCCCCGAGGTGAGACCAAGATGATGTGAGACTGCGTCTCCATTTTCCAGTGACCAAGAGCGAAGGTTGCAATCCTTCCTCTCTGCTATCACTCACTCTGCATAATGCCAGAGTTCTCCCCTCGCGTCTTCCCCCACAATCGCTTCTACCCCACACCATATCCTCTTGCGAGGTTGTGTGTGGCGCGATTACCCTCGCGTTGATTAGGCTTGACGGCTCTACGGATGGGAGATTCACCTCCCATCCCTCATTAAACCATCTACCTACCAGCCTGCGAGACATTTAATTTAGGGCCAGCGAGCCGCTTTTGGTTCTCCGGGCCAGTGGAGTCCAAATACGGTATTAATTCTCGGTGGAAGTTAACGCCACCTTTCCAGGTGCCTTCCACCGCCATCGTGGTCTTTTTTTCAGCACATCCTCTCTCAGCAGTCCTGTAGTATAAATTCATAATGTTATTTACATTCATCGACCTTCTTCATAAGGTCCATTCACATCATACATTCACATTTTCATCATGCTTTAGCATGCTAATTCCTATATTAGGATTTATTACAAATTTGGGGGAAATAGGGTGTTACAATTCCCTCCCCCTTAAAGGAACACCGTCCTCGGTGTTCTTTCTCAAAACACATGTCATGCCTTTCTTATTCAGCCACTTCAGAAGTCTTGATCTTCGCCATCTTCCTTCAATAATTCCTAGACAATAAGCACATTAATTCA
>JZKD02S0092009.1:195850-207289 GCA_000966675.3 Picea glauca | reverse complement strand
TATATATATATATATATATATATATTCAAATGTAATTCAACATTCCAAGGAGTTTTAACAACTGTGCCACTATCCTTGGCCACATTCATACCCAATGCATTCTTGCATTGATTTCTAGTTCATCACATTTTAGGACCGGTTCTTGGTCATGGGGTGTTGGGATTTAACCGATCCTCTCCTCATATGGTTTACTCGTTTTCATTCATTCTTACAAGAGAATCCATGCTTCCTATTATAGGCCGATCACGACCCCAATTTAGTACATATTAGACTTAAAAGTTTCGCATGAATGCGCTCACGCATTATGCCTTCATTAATAACCGTGGTGCCAATACTCATGGCCACCCACATTTGATTTTCTCTAACACCTATACCTCGTGAGTAAAAATTTTGGAAGGTCATCCTTCCTCAATTAGAAATCCATTGTCTGTCCTTTATGAAAATATGAATTTCCTGGAAGTAATTCCATGCAACGTGCTATCTATGAGCACTTTTTGTTTCCAATCGGTCCATGTGTTCATGACATATCAGTTCATGAATTATTTTGAGGGTTAAAACCATTGTTTACTACCAGAGGTTCATACCTCCATTATTCATGTTCTCTTTCCCGAACCACTCCCTACTCAGGTATCCAAGGCATACAACTGCCCCTTTCAATTTTCAGGTATAACATGCAATAATAAATATTTCGGAAGAGGTTCTTACCAAATCCCTTCATACCCTGTGCCACACAGGCACGAATATATTTATACCTGTTCTTGGTTGCTTGCACCCTTTCTCTGTCCTCTACCTTATCAGTAGTACTTTAGCAGGATTTCCACAGTCCCGTCAACAACCTTTCGACCGCAGCCTTTCCATGGTCACCCTTTGCTTGAGGTCATTCATTATTGGCAATTGTCTTCCTCAACAGTTCCAATATTATTCCTTTATACACATGACATACACCATGGGCATATTAATCGTCATGAAATTGAAATGCAAATATCATAGTGTTTAATTAATAAAAATAAAAAAACATTTCTGGGCATGTCTAGCATATCTGTACGCACTTCATCACATTATCTTTAATGTTTTTCATGAGTGTAACATAAGGGTTCTCAATTGTTTTCACAACATTACAACCATAATTACTATGGTGTCAAAGCATTTATGTTCATCAATGTATTGGCTTCCTCATCCCATAGAAACGTAATGCACAGCAAGGAAAGAATTGAGGACCCTCCCTTTCCTCCAATTATTTCTTCATCGCCTGGGGATTTTCAGCCCAATCAAGTTATCTCTAAGGTCACACTGCCTTTCCTTAATCATAGCTTCAACCAAGCTGTATCAATTAAACGTACTCATTTATTCAGTTAATCATACTCAGGGGTTTACTGGCCTCTTACCAACCAAACTGGTTTCCACAACTGCTATTTTTCTGAGCAGCCCTGGTTTAGGCCCATCCTAACTCTTAGGATACTTCAACATGCTTTAGTAGAAACTCTTTGTTCATAATGATTCAGGAACGTGTGCATCCTACACACTTCCATTAGGTTATCAGAATGGTCAATATTCGGTTATTAGTCTTCTATTACTTACATGATTTTTTTCCAAAATGTAATCCAGGATTCTTATACATGGATAGGCCTTGCAGCTCATTGTCCAACCTTCAACAATTATCAGGTTTGTGACTCTGTTCTTCTGACAGAGACCTTATACAGTTCCTCCACCAGGAACTCCTTCAGCATGCAACTTCCTTGTTGCAGATCCATCACCACCTGTGATGGCCTCAACCTTGAGTTAGCTTTTTAGTGGTCTACCAAATATTCCCTTAAGGAATATAACATGCATCTTTGTTAACTTACATCTATGATGTACTTAACCAATTTCATAATCCTAAGCCTTCATGTAGCTATCATAGTTATATTTCATAGCCTACATACATTTCCATTTTTAAAATTAGTCATCTCAGGATTGTTCACAGTCCTTCTCATTATGATCTGCAAAGGCATAAACATTTGCCTCTTATCATGACAAGAGAGCATCCTTGCTCGTTTACTCTTTCATTTAATTGTACTGGATTTTCCCGAGGATATGGAGTACATTCCCTTTAAGTTATCCTTCAAGACAGATTCTTCATGACTCTTCAGAACGGAGTCAACCATGCATCCATGTTATTCATTCAATTTCGGCAAGTGTAAGTCTTGCCTCACGTTTCACTCTTCAGGGCCATCATGTTGGGCATCTAGTATATTTATACTCTTACATCATATATGTGAATTACTTGCACGTTCTATATATCATTCATACCTCACTGGTATGAGTATCAAGCTTCTTAATAGGAATCTCCTCGGTGCATTAAACTCATGCACTATTCATCATACTGGCTTACACCCTCTCCTCACGCGACCACCGGTGGTGACCACGATCCAAAATTAAAAGGCGCTTTGCATTTCGCGATTTCGGAATTCCCATTGCAAGGAATTATGTTTTCCCTGACTCCTGAAATCCGAAAACCCGAAAGACCAAGGCTAAGGTTTTCTTGGCTCTTTCATCTACATGACCCTTTGCTCAGAATCTGGGGTCAATTCTCAGACATGCGTCAGAATCCTGTATTTCGACGAGAATCCGTGGAAAACGCTCCACCGTTTCCCAAACTTCTATTCTATACGGGGCCAACAAGTCTGGATCCCATGGTCCATATCTCTCCGGAAATCATCGGTCCTGATTAACTCGGTGATTTACCTGGCGCGACTTTGGGAATTATACGCTTCCATTTTCTCCATAGATGAAACCTCGAAGCTCTAGATCAACGGCTCTTTTTGATTCCGACCTAACGGATATTATTCCTTCTGAGCTTATGAGTGATGAGAGGTTATCAGCCTTATCTTCCTCACTGATTAATTAGGTCTAACGGTCACCAACGGCTCTCCAACCGACGGTTGTGATGATGTCACGATTTCGCATTTCACGACCTCGAGACTTCTATTATGGAGAACCTCGAATCCTTCAATCTCCAGAATTGTGAAATTCTCTCTGGACGATCAATGGTCCAATTCGCTCCTTGATCAACGACTATGATCTTTTCATGAATTTCTCATTGCTTCTCCCAAGCCTCTTGGTCTTGCGAAATTATGGTATCTCCTCTCGACTAACCAGTGTGTTATTTCCTGAGATCGAACAACCCAAAACGTTTCGGTCCTTTCTGAATGGATCTTGACTTTAGATCCCATCCAATCTTCAAAATTATTTTTTGAAGGATTTCTCCTGCTACATCTTCTGAGATTTTTTTTAAGTTACTTACAGGACTAATCTCATAGTCCCAACTCATACGGGTGTTATCTTCTCTTTATGAAAATGACCAACAAGGGTCACTCTTGGGAATTAGCAACAGTCCCAAAGGACTCCTTAAACAGGTTATCCTCACTGTCGATTCTAACCATTATAGGTTAGGTAAATCTGACCCTACATATTTTCATTACTCCTCTCAATCATGAGGAATTATATGCTCAGGGTTTGGTCTCTTAATAATACGATGGTCATAACCTTCTAAGGATCCTACCAGTCCTTACCAGAATTCCCAAATCATGAAGGGGTTCTTCCTTTGGGTATTAATCCTTACCTAACCAGCCATCTTAATCACAAGAGACTCTACCTGCTTTAGTAGGTAGCCATCGTCAGAACAACTCAATTCATGTCCCTTGTCCGGCTCGTGCAGCTTCATAGCACAATTTGTTCCACCTCTGTTATATTGCACTCAGATCTTATCAGTAATAATGATCAGTGCACCCCTACTCTTATGAGAGTAGTTACCATTTTAATAGAGGGGGTTATAGAAATTTCCAAATTATAGTTTCATTCTGCAGTCCTTCTCCTTAAAGAGAAACGCAGATAACAATATCTTCTAATGCGGCTCGTGCCTGAGCCCAAGCAGGCCAAGTGTTGTAACCATGCTCTGATACCACTTTGTCAGATACCCACTACCTAAATTGAACTTTTTCATTTTTTTTCTCAATAATGAGAATCCCCAAAGTCCTACGAGGCTTAGCGCAGGCTAATTAGCTCATTCGATTCCCTGTTGGAATCTCTGATGAAAACCCGATCCACAGGTCCTTAAATTTTCCCACATGGCTCTTCTGCAATTAACCGTGAACTCTCCTGATGTAATATCAAGTTTCGGAGTTTCTTCTTTTTTATGTCGAGAGTTCTTGTCCTCTCGAACTCCCAAACTCTGATTTGCCGATGTGCTCCCTTCCGGCCTTAGCCCTCCTGTCTATGGCCCCTAGTCAATATGACTAGTCCTCGTAAGACCGCAGTCTTATCTCCTTATCGGGATTCGGGGTTTCACGATCCTCGATGTCATGAACCTCTATCCCTGCAATATCTCAATCTCCGATGAGCCAACTCCTCGTCTTTGGCCCTTAGCCCCTTCTGGCTAGATTCTTAGTCCACGTGACCACTATCACACAAGACCACAGCCTTACCTCCCTTCGGGGTTTCGGATATCGCAATGCTAAAATGCATAAACACCTTGTGCACGGGATCCCCGATATCCTGATCCTCAATTGTCCGACCTGACGTCAGCTAGGCCCCACAACAATGGAGCTTTCTCCCCCTTGTTGGGGTTCTGGACTTCGCGATTCCAAGTTGCAAGGACTTCTTGTCCACAAGATTCCCGATATCCCGACTCGCGATTTCCCGGTTGACGATTCTCCTTTCGGGACTTTTTTTTTCCGATATCGCTCAATCGTTGTCTTGCGTCCCAAGAATGGACGGTTCAGATTACCCCTCGCGTTTTTGAGACTTCTGATGTCCCGACTTTCACGACCTCAGAAACTCTGATTTCCCGAGTGTCGATATACTGATGTCTAGTGTCTGGATCTCCAGAATGAATGATCACGTGACACGTGTCCTCTCTCAGACGAACGGCCCAGATTTGTGTCGGGGTTTTCAAGGTGGACTTACCCGATCTCCTGTCCACGGGAATGCCAATATCCCGACTCCCGACGCCTCAATCTCCACCATGTGTCTCCACTAACGGACGGTCCGGATCACTTCTCATGATTTTGGAGTTTCTGTTGCTGCAATACTCCGGCGTCTTGTCCCTTCGATCTCCAAAATACCGACGGGCTCCCGATATTTCCCACGTGTCCTCCTATGATGGACGGCTCAAATTGATTCCAGGATTTTCACTATGAAAATTCCCGATCTCATGTCATCGTGACTCCCAATTTCACGAATGTCGATATCCCGATGGCCACGCCTCTCGTCGGGACTTTCAACCTCCTGTTCACGAGGGCTTAACCCCCATGCATCTCTTAACAGATCCAATGATTGTTGGGTTTTTCTGGCTAAGATCTAACGGCTCAGATCTATCCCACCTTGTGCACTCTTCCACTACTTCATGGATGTGGAAAAAATCAACAGTCAAGATGTTCTCATGGACCATGGGGATCTACGGTCCTAAACTCTTCACTACCCACGAAGACATAGGCAAACCAAGTGGTAAGGCCTTTAATGCCCTACTTTCTCCTACTAATCTAACGGTCGTGGGGGACCGCAGATTTCCCGATGGAATCTCATCCATCGATCACCACCTATCAAGGTTAAGGCCCTTAACACTTCTTCCTCTCCTTCCGATCTGATGGCCGTGAGTGACCACAGATCTCCCGACGGAGTCTCATCCGTCGATTCGATATTCCATCCTTAAGTTTCCATCTTAGGTTTTTAAGAGGATCGTTTCTCCTCATACAGAGTTACTAAGGCTTTATGCCTTCACATTTACCTTCCGGGTTCTTGAGGGGTTATTCAAGGAAGGTATTTCTATGGGGAGGTTCACCCAGGGTATTATCTGGGGTAGATAAGGGTATCGTCCTCCCGAGAACCATTCATGAAGTATGAATGAGATCAGTACACATATAAATAATGAATTTGTGAGGACACAAGCCATACGTAGTCTTTCCATACAATATACAACTACTAGTACTGATCGAAATACCACACAGACATTCTTATAATGAAAACATTCACAGTTTCACAGCTTATGAGCATAATTATCAGAATACATATATTTCAAGATGCCAAAGGCAAAACACTTATCAGAAATAACACCAGGGGTTATGCAACTGCTGAGAGGGGTGCTCATTTCCACCCAACTGTAGTCTTAGCGACTCCCAGCGAATTTACCACTAGCCACCCCCGAGCTGAGACCACGATGCTATGAAATTGTGTCTTCATTTTCCAGTGACCAGGAGCGAAGGTTGCAATCCTTCCTCTCTACTATCACTCACTCTGCATAATGCCATAGTTCTCCCCTCGCGTCTTCCCCCACAATCGCTTCTACCCCACGCCTTATCCTCTTGCGAGGTTGCGTGTGGCGCGAATACCCTCGCGCTGATCAGGCCTAATGGCTCTATGGATGGGAGATTCACCTCCCATCCCTCATTAAACCATCTACCTACCATTCTGCGAGACATTTAATTCAGGGCCAGCGAGCCGCTTTTGGTTCTCCGGGCCAGTGGAGTCCAAATACGGTATTAATTCTCGGTGGAAGTTAACGCCACCTTTCCAGGTGCCTTCCACTGCCATCGTGGTCTCTTTTTCAGCACATCCTCTCTCAGCAGTCCTGCAGTATAAATTCATAATGTTATTTACATTCATCGACCTACTTCATAAGGTCCATTCACATCATACATTCACATTTTCATCATGCTTTAGCATGGTAATTCCTATATTAGGATTTATTACAAATTTGGGGGAAACAGGGTGTTACATAGCCAAACCCATCCAATCCCTTCCAACCCATTGGAGAGGGAACCAAGGCACATATTTTCATACCAGTATCAGTATATTCCGACAGAGGAATCTCTCAGAGAGTGATTTCCATCCAAGAAGTGTGCAGCTCTTAAGGATACTCAGTAAGGGTTCTAGAGGGATAACCAGGTCATATCTAAGGATTCCCTTCCGACCCAGTACAAAGGGGACTGGGGCACACTCATTGAGACATACAGAGTCAAATTTCTGTGGTCATATCATCCAAGGCATGACAGTGGGATTCAGGAAGTGTGCAAACCCCAGGGGAGTCTAGTCGGGATTCATACAGACTAGTAGTGGCTAGATATTTAGGATGATAGTCAGGGAAAGGATCCTATGTAGCAGTATGACCATTTTGAGATATTTTTTAGGTAGATCAGACAAGTATAGCCACAGGACAAGTTTTTCAGTTTCCAATAGCAGTTGCCATAGGTATTTTTGGTTGTATGCAGCAGATATGGCCACGCATGCAGTGGATCTTTAGTGTTGACCATAGATCTACTTATCTCTATTGTTCTGGGTATTTTCTTTAGTGATTTGCATTGTATTCCATTTAATATCATTCTCTACAAGATCTAGCCAAGGTTATTTCCTTTATCTTCCGCATGCAATACTGTATTTCATGTTATTTTAATTAATAGAATCTTTTGAGTTGCTCTTGGTTCCAAAACAATTGCATGCATGTTATAAACATATAAAAATCACAAAACCACAATCATAAACCTTTAAAAACGCATCCAGAAACCCCCAAAGTATCATATATGCAGTCAAATCACTAGCGTAGCAATGAATATCCAGATCAGAGAAATTTGGGATATTTCAGTGGTATCAAATCCTTCTTCCTACTAGCCTGTGAAGAAGCATAACTCATGACTCTATTATTTCGGGAACAAGGGGAATTCATTCATCAAGTGGGGTTAACATCAGACATGAGTACGTACATTACCACATGGGCCACAATAGGGATAGAAGAGACCGGAATAGAAGGGACTACAACCCCTTCCACATTAGTTCAGGTTCAGAAATTGAAACAGAGTACAAAGACCACATCAACGCAGGCAGAGGACGAGGGAGGGATGGGTCCTAGAGAGGACTACCCGGAGGATAATGGGGGAAGATCAAAGTCACCTTTTGACAATACCAGGGCCATATTGAATGACCTAGCCAGAGGATAGAAAGAGATGTGGAATTCCATAACACAGATGGCGCTTAATTCCTAGATTATCCATAACATCTTGAGCATGATTGATGCTAGAATATCAGGGGGCATAGTTGGTCACACATGACACCAGAGAGGTGGAGAAATTGGCTCCAGTGGGAATGTAGTAGGTACAAGTGGACATATGACACCCACTTGTACCTACACTTCAGCAAGGAGGATACCCAGAACTCTATTCCCACAGTTTCAAACAGGACAGTTGGTGGGAAAACCAAGACAAAGGCAATCAAGACATGGTCAAATAGGGCTAGCAGATCCCTTTGCAGAGTACATGAGATACTACTTGGCACTAGGTCCATAGTTTCATGAAGACATGAGTCTGATGAACTACTATTCGATCTGGTATCGAGAAAGGCCCAGGGAGGCATAGAGGGGAAACATGCAACCATAAAACATAGATTTTATCAAGAAAGTTGAGAAATTGAAAATCCCCTCTTTGGACAGTTTGGATAAATGTTTCTCTCAAGCATGGGTGCAGAAGATTGACACGTATTTCAAGATCAATCAGATGTCAGATTCAGAGGTGATCAGTTTTTCTATATTGCATTTGGAGGGGGAAGCCCACGAGTGTTGGTACCATGGGCTGGTGACCTTGGGTCACAACTGCATTACATCCTACTTGGAGTTCATCGAGCGTTTGATGGAGAAGTTTGATAGGAGGGATTCAGAGCTCTATTTCATGGATTTGACACAATTGAGGCAGATCGGATCAGTCGAGGCCTTCATCATAGAGTCTCAACGGAAATCAATTGTAGTTTCTGACATATCCAAGTGACGATTGGTGATGCTTTTCATTGAAGCATTGACAGATCCATTGAGAGGCTAGGTTAATGATTTTAAGACTCACACCCTATAGGATGCTATCATGCGTACTAGAGACATGGGGGACTCAATGCATAAATAGAATACCTTCACCAAACCCTTCATACCATAGAGATATGAGGATCAGAGGAATCCTCAAAGGGATTGGAAAGGAAAAACTAAATTGGATGATGATACCAGGAGGGAGTTGATGAGAAAGAAGCTTTGCTTCACTTGCAGAAACTTGTGGGTCCCAGGCTCTAGATGCATGGGAAAGTGACATATCCACTACATTGAGGTGGAGTCATATAGTGAGGAGGAGGAGGAGATCATATAAACAACATGCAGTGACTTAGAGGAGTAGCATGCACAGGAGACAGAGCAGCCTCCAAAGAAAATCTAGCCACAGGTAGAACCACCAGCAAGGGGGGAGAAAAAACCTCGAAAGATTGTGAAAGGGGGTACCATAGTGACCCTTTCAGGAGTACCCAGGTATAACAATATCAGACTCGAGGGTCTCATACAGGGACAGTGCATCACAACATTGGTAGACGGTGGGGAAACCCATAAATTCATAGATCCATCCTTAGTAGCCCGGAGGGGGTTATGCACTGAGGAGTTTGATGGGTTTATAGTAATCGTGGTGGATGGGTATACCATGACATGTTTGGATATGGTTCCATACCTAGATGTCAAGCTAGGAAACTACACAGTGAAAAATACATTCTATGTAGTTGACTTATCAGACACAGATGCAGCATCGAGCATTTAGTGGTTATATTCACTAGGAGAGATTGGTTTCAAATACCAGACCTTTACTATGAGTTTCAAGGACACCAATGGTTCGAGGGTAGTGTTGGGGGGCATGTCTACAGGAGCACCCCGAGAAGTTTCAACAAAGAGGATGGAGAGGATCTTTCGACATGGTGATGTAGCATATGTTGTCGAGTGCCTAATTACTACCAAGAGAGATTTAGATGGAAGAGAGCAGTATCATCCAGAGATCAAGGAAATTTTGAGTTAGTATGATCCAATATTTGGACCGATACGAATAGGGAGACCACCAGACAGAGGGTTTGAGAACACTATTGAGATAGAGGTCGAGGAAACACCAGTTATCACCACACCTTATAGACACCCTAAAAGATTGAATGAAATCAAGGAATTGATTACGATGGGGCACATTAGACCCATCACAATTCCTTTCTCTTCTTCAGTTCTATTGGTATTGAATAAGGATGGCACACAGTGGATGTGCAAGATATTAGTGGGCCCTTAAAAATAAGACGATCAAGAACATGTACCCCATTTTGTGCATAGATGAGTTGATGGATGAGCTACATGGGGTAGTTTTCTTCACCAAAATATATCTACACTCAGGTTATCATCATATCAGCATCAAAGAGCATGAAATAGAGAAGACAACTTTTTGATGCCATTTCGGGCACTTTGAGTTTTGGTCATACCTTTCAGGTTGACCAATCCACAAACCACATTCCAGTCTTGTATGAATCACATTTTCATAGGATAGTTGCAGAAGTACCTTTTGGTATTCTTCAACGACATAATGATATATAGCAAGACTTGGGTTGAACATTTTTCACACTTGGAGGAGGTCCTAAGCATTATGCAAACTCGGTCATTATATGCCAAGGAATCCAAGTGCAAGTTTGGTATGAGAGAACTCTTGTACTTGGGGCACATCATCAACGAACATGGAGTACATGTACATCAGGAGCAGATCGTGTCCATTATGGATTGGCCAACACCCAATAACATCACAGAGCTGAAGGGATTCATTGGAATGTTCAGTTACTACACGTTGTTTGTAAAGGGGTTCTCAAAGTTGGGAGCGCCACTCGTCAATCTGACGAAGAAGGGTGTTCTTCAGTGGACCAAGGAATCACAACACACCTTTGAGAGAATGAAGGAGGTTATGAGCACATGCCATGTTCTATTCCTTCCCGATTTTTCATATCCTTTTCTTCTAGAGTGCGATGCATCAGGAGTGGGAATTGGAGCAATTTTGATGCAGGCACTACTACATATTGAAAAATTTGCGACAACCACTTGCGATGAAAGTACTCTTTCGTTGCAACATGCAAGAGAAAAAGTTCTTTTTTTCTAAATCTACCCTGTATTCATCACAATCTCGACGTCTACAGTTTGACTGAACTATAATGGTCAATGTTCGTCGCATAAGCGACGAAAGTTGACCATAATAATTTAGTCAAACTTTACCATTGAAAATGACCTAAAATAAATAGGTGTAAAAATATATATATATTTAGGTCACTATCATCACAATTGCGATGATGGTGACCTAAAATTGGCCTTTAAATATTTGACGATTTAAAGATTGTACGACAATCTTGTTATAATAACGACGGTTCCGAAAGGGTATTTTTGTGCGGAAAAATGTCGCAGAATGTTGTTAGAGGTGGGGAAAAAAGTAAAGTGGGTGAAAATGGTGATGGTAGATATTATTTCCCTTGTAAAAAATGTTGCCTCGGACGTCCCGTAAGAATTTTAATAGCAACAGCTACAAAACATTGTAGGAAATATGGTCACATTGATGGCGGATCGAATGAATATCGTCCCATGGTAATTAGCTATATATTCATTAT
>JZKD02S0092009.1:148863-162772 GCA_000966675.3 Picea glauca | reverse complement strand
AAGGATTTGCATAAAGTTGCTAGATTTTGTGATAACAATATTAAAACTTCAAATAACTTTCCATGTTCTCTTTTTGGGTCATGCTTCTCTTGCAAATATTTTTTTTTCTTGATCTCCTATCAACCATATCCTATTAATAAAAAAACCTACATATAGAAATATACAAATTATGAAATATGATTTACAAAATAACTAAAGAATTCTAGCGTGAAATTGTTTTTTGGTTAACTAGTGTGCATTGTATAGTAATACACAGTATACATACATACACACTAGTGTGTGTATATTGCACAATGCACACTATGAAACCCATTTTTTTATAAAAACAAATAGATAAAAGTAATGTTCTTTATATTAAATAGTGCATTGATGCATATTTAGTGTATAGTGTAATTTTGGCTCAAATGTAGGGGGGGAATGAGATTATATCAAATGGTGGATTATTTAGATTCCTCATTCCATATCATTGCAAGTTCACCAAGTTCTCCTTTTCCATTTGTAGTATGTCCAAATTTTATTTATATTTTTATTGTCTAATTAAATTTACACTACCTTTGCACATGTATTTGAATAATTGTGCACTAAATTTTGCAGGATCTGAATTAGGGATCAAGTTTGGATGCATAAGAAATTCCTAGTACAAAAATGCCACAAGCTCTTATCTAGTTCAATATACCGCAAGTAGACAGTAGATGAAAATAAAGATCCACTTCACCTCACAAAATATAACGTGTCATCTTCCAATATCCATCTCGAGCCAATGGTACTTCACTGTGAGCTAGATCTCTTTTATGACATCCCAGTAGCATGTAAATATAAAATGTAAAAATTTGAAGGTGAAACCTTGGAATGCCACAATGTCCCATTATGTTAGTGACCAACTACCAACTAAGGGCAAGGATCCAATAGAAAATATAGAAAAGACATGTAGGAACACTTAAGTTGATTCAACCAAGAGCTTTAGTGAGATAAAGCATGCTATCAATACTTGATCTTGATTGTATCATTATATTACTTCTCATATATCTAGATGCTTTCAGAGTGGAAAAAATTGGAGGAATTAGATTGCGAGGTCATTTTAATGGCAAGTCCTAGTTTGAAAAATTGGTGTTTAAAACCTTCCAGAGCCATTTGAGGCATCAAACGACATTTTTGGGGTCAAAAATCACGTCAACCGAAGCTTGTATGTAAAAGTTATGCCTCCCGCAATTTGACCTACCATGTTGACCACCATGGTATGAGTGGACACCATGTTAGCCCCAATTCCTCATGCATATGGGGCCTAGCCACATATGGACTTTGAAGAAGATTCTAGAAGGTCCAAAACCTTATCATGATTGAGGGTTGAGGAAGTCAAAACCCTACGCCTAGATGGCTATCAGGAAATGTTAAATATCAGGCCTCTAAGAGGAAAAGGGGTTCCATTCTTTAGCATTGTATTTGTTCCATAGTTGAACAGAGCGCCTAAGAGTGGTATTTTGAGAGCATAATAAAGGAGGAGAGATTATGTAGCAACCATACATACCACAATGTCAAAGGAAACCCCACAAAGGGTGCCTATTTATTTGTACTTACATTTGAAGAAAAGAGAGCAGAGCGGCCTCAACTTCTAGCTGGGTTTTCTCCCATATTGGGTTTCCTAGGTTATATCTTGTTTTTATTTGTGGATGGTGTGTGAGTATCTATTTATGTTCTCTATTTTTCGGATTTCATCTATTTCATACGTTTTAAGGAAAAAAAAAAGTAATTAAAGAATCTAATATCTAAAGGAAATTAACCTTCACAATAAAGATTTTAGTATTTTAATAGAACTGTTGTGATGAATTGTCTAGTGAAATACCCATGGAATTTTACAAATCAATACTACCCAAAACATCTCTACTAGGATATCCAAAAAAAAATCTGAGTTGAGAGCGACAATGTCCAAGTGCACACTAAGGTTAGTTCAATTGTTGGAGGGTAGCAATGAATTCTCTCTTCTGATCCATCTACAAAGTAAATGCCAAACCTATTACAGCTACACTTTGTATGTTACTTGGTCATCTTCCTACAAATTTTTATAGAAGCATAAGCATTCATGCACATACTATAAATGGAAATTCTATGTTAGTATTTAACAATATTGAGGTAAAGAGACCGACTATAAATAGGACCACAAAATAACATAAGTTTTACTCATTGTTTGGGATGAATGAACACATGTGAAAGGATAAACAACCCAAGATTTACAACATATGTTTTAGACTTGGCAAGTAACTTATGCCATTTTGTGGTCCTCTTTATAGTTAGTATGATTACATCAATATTGTTATATACAAAAATAGTGTTTCCGTGTATATTATGTGCATGAATTATTATGCTTCCAGAAACATTAATAGAAAGAACCCATTGTATATCAATCGTCGACCATGTATTCATGGAAACATTAACTTTTTAATAAAACTTAAAGAACTTGCCTCCCTCTTTTCTAGGGGAATTGTACAATTTACATAGAACATTAATGTAACCAGATGCATGCACATTATGTAAAATTAAAATTTTTAGGAGGGAAATTATCACATGTCCATGTCATCCAATGAGTTTATGTCAAATTTGTTTTTCCCTAAAAAACATGGTGGTGGTTGGAACTTCATAAACCAATTAATTGAATTCATCGTTACCAAATCATTTGTCATTGTGTTTCATTTTGACAATATTTTTAAATAGTTTACACATACTTATCTTTGATGAAATTGCATCCATTTATACATCTATTTCTATGGATTCAAACTATATATTTTTATATAAATGTTATTGTTTGATTATTTGTATGCATTTATAGATATATTTTTATTAATTCCAAATATATATTAAAAAAAAATTATAAAAATGCTATTGTTTCCTATTATTTTAATATTTTTTGTGTAACATGTATCATAATTTAAAAATATATGTCTGTTTTTGCAATAAAATTTTAACACAACCATTCTTTTAAATTGACATTTTCGCTAACAAACTAAAAAAACATATTGATTATATTAACACCTTTATTAATTTATTTTATTATTAATATAAAGTGAGGTGCATTTTATAGTCTAATATGACACTTGGCATAAGTCATCCAATATGGAAGACAATTGTACCATCACTACTCATAAATATAACAATTACAAATGTAATTATGAACAATTATTATAATGTTATCAATAAAATAAATGAGAAAACAACATTTCATAAAAGTATTTTTTCTCTATAAACATGTTTAATCAACATATTGTATCTTGCTTGAAATTAAACAATTCACCTTGAAGAAGAATTTAACATTATATGGCATTAATAGTTATAAGTTTTTGCAATTCCAATCCAAAGTAAATTATTTCATAAAACTAAAGTTAAACATTATATGGCAACTCTAAATTATAATGAGTGATACATCTTAAATTTGATTTAAAAATAGAGAAATCATTAGCGTACTTATTATACATTTTATAAATGAAACAACAACAACATCAACATGACTTGAAAAAACACAATATAAATGTGTGTGATACTATTTATAGTGCACCGATGCGATTGAAAGCACACCAGAGCGGTTGTTACTTAAAAATGCATCGAGAAACAATTTAATTGACAAAGTGTGTATGCATACTTCCACAATTACAGTTTTGCAAAGGTTGTTCTTTGCGGAGGCAATCACTCTTTAGCGCCTTTCATAATTTAGTGCATCGACTCGATCCTCTATCACTTCCTCAGTTCTCTACCTCACATCTCCTTCTCCATGGGTCGCTCGACTTTCTCCAAGATACCATCCTCGACCTTCTTGTAGCCATAATATGAACTGGCATCAATTCACTTGTAAATCACATACCTACACCTCCTCTTCTTCGCCTCGAGGGGACCTATCAAATAACTCTTTAAGGATGGGGAGGAATTTCATAATCGCGAAGTATTTGTAACCAGATCCCTTATTGGTGGCACCGAGTAAATAAACGTCATTCCCTTCCAAGTATGTCATCTTGGCCCCTACTTTGGCATAATTAGGACTTCCAAGATCCATGATTAGAGATTCCTAATGCCCCTTTGCCATGTTCAACAAGAAAGGACCCTAGTGGATGTCTTAATTATGACACTATGTCAATATCAAGAATGATCTAAGCTCCATATTGTATATTTAATAGAATTTAAGAAGAACATTTGGAAAAACAACTAATCATCCATAAGTTTTGTCAGCATGCTTTATCGCTAAATATTAAGAATTTCTTTGGCCTCAGCCTGCTCCTCCATGATATCCTCGCTCGTTTACTTACTAAGAAGCTCATTGTATTTCTTCTTCTCCACAACCATGTGCTCGATCACTTTCTCATCTAGAAGGGGCACATGGGAAACAAACTCTCTCTCTCTCTCTCTGTTGTTGGATTCCCTTGTCTTACTCTCCCATTTCTTTCGCCACATCCTCATCTTCCTCGAATAGGACCATATTAATGGCAATGACCATCCCACTCTTGATCATCAACCTGGAGTCCCTCTAGATAGACTTGATCCTCTTCCACTCCCTTAGTGCTCTAGCATGCATCTCCTCCTCCACGGGTCGCTCCACTTTCTCGAAGATATTGTTCTCATAATCTTTGTTGACATAATAACTGGCATCAAATCACTTGTGAATCGCATCCCTAGACCTCCTCTTCTTCACCTCGGGGTCTTATCAAATAGGTATTTAACGCCAAGGAGGAATTTTCCAGCCGCACTTGTACAATAGATTGTTGGAAGATGGCAGGTTACAATATTCTAGAAACCAATTGTACAAGTGCGGTTCGGAAATTCCTCCCTGACGTCAAAGAGATATTTGATAATCCCCACAAGGTGAAGAAGATAATTTCTATGTATGTGATCTACAAGAAAATTGACTATAGTTATTATGGTAACATGGATAACGAGAATGATATCTTGGAGAAAGTCGAGTGGCCCACGGAGGAGGAGATGTGGGACAGAGCATTGAGGGAGTGGCTAAGGATCGAGTCTATCTAGAGGTTGTCCAGGTTGACAATCAAGAGCATGGACGTCATTTCCATTAATTCAGTCTATTCAAGAAAGATGAGGATGTGGTGGAAGAAATGGGAGAGTAGAATAAGGGAAACCAAAAATAGAGAGAGAAAGAATTTGTTGTCGATGTTCCCCTTCTAGATGAGAAAGTTATCAAGCACATGGTTGTGGAGAAGAATAAACATGTTGATATTCTTAGTAAGTACACATGTGAGGATTTCATGGAGAAGTAGGTCTAGGCCAACGCAATGCTTAATATTTAGCGATAAAGCATGCTAACAAAGCTTATGGATCATCGATTGTTTTTCCAAATGTGATTCTTAAATTCTCTTAAATATACAATATGGAGCTTAGTTCATTCTTGAGGATGACACAGTGTTATAATTAAGACATCCACCAGGGTATTTTTTTATTGAATAGGGGAAAGTGGCATTGGGAAGCTCTAATCATAAAACTTGGTTGTCCTAATTATGCCAAAGTAGGAGCCAAGATGACAAACTTGGAAGGGAATGAAGTTGATGTGCCCATTGCCACAAGCATGGGCCTCGATTACAGATACTTTAGGGCTACAAAATCCTCCCCATCCTCAAAGAGTTATTCGATAAGCCCCCTCAAGGCGAAAAAGAGGAGGTGTAGGTATGTGATATACAAGCAAATTGACACCAGTTCATATTATGGCTACAGGTATGACAAGGATGGTAACTTGGAGAATTTTGAGCGGCTCACAGAGGAGATGTGAGGTAGAGCACTGAGGCAGTGGAAGAGGATCAATTCCATGCATTAAATTATGAAAGGCACCAAAGAGTGACCTATGTTTTTTCCTCCGCAAAGAAAAACCTCTACAAAATTTAATTGTGGAGGTTTGTGTATGTAGTTTATGAATCAATTTTTTTTTCTTAAGGCTAATATTACTGCTACTGCGCTTGGCGTCATCAGTGTATCTGATTCAAATAAAATATTTTCTAGGAATATATATATATGTGTGTGTGTGTGTGGATTTATGGATACGATGGAGGAGGCTTACGACTAGGGAAAACCCTAGTCGCAGACCCGAGTCTTGTGTTTTTTCCTTATTTCTCCTCGCGGGATCCTTTTGAGGCTTTGGGCATAGAACTATGTCCTGTACTTCCTCTAGGAAGGTTTGTGTTTTCTTTTTTCTCTTTTTGTGTTCAAGCAGTGACCAAGATCTAGGCCTTAGTTATGGCTCCAAGTTTTGGTTGTGGCGTCTCTTTCCCTCCTTCTCTTTCTGTTTTGTCTCGGATCGCCCTCCTTCATCTATCGATCTGGGCTTCTTTTGTTGATGGGGAGGGTCTAGATTCTCGTGGCTCTTCATGCATGTTCCCTCTTTGTTTTTCCCTCTATGGGTTTTCAGAGCTATCTCAGTGGGTTTTTTATGCTCCCCTTGCAAGCCTAAGTGTTCCCTCCAATTGGATCTACCTTTGGCCATTAGTTTTATGTTGTTGGCCATTAGTCTTCACGATCGTGGCTCACAATTTGGGAGTCAAGTTCAACCTTTGGCTTCCAGGGTTCAGAAGTTTTGATTCCTCTTTTTTTTGAGAGGGTTTCTTGTTGCTCAAATCTAGTTTGCTTCGTCTCTGGTTTATTTTGGGTGGTGTGTATAGTTTCCTTCTCTCGATAGGGTTTTTGGAGTTGTCTTCTCTCTAGTTTCATGTTGGCTCATTCAGGGATTGATGTATACCCAACTCTAGGTCCTTTCTTGTGAGGCTCCGTTGTCTTGCCCTTTGTTTTTTCCTTCAGATCCTGTCTTTGGAGCCTGATCAATTGTATGCAAGATTCTGGATTATTATTTATTCAGTCTTTAGTGTGTGCGAAGGTTTTTCGAAGTTTTCTGAGGGTGTGGTCCTCACCAATCCATCTATGCTGGTATGTTTAGGGCTTGATGCAATGTAATGGTTTTCTCGGTGGTCATGGTGGTCGGGGATCCCTGCGTCCCCCTCTGGTTTGTGGTGTGGAGCCAATGCTTGGGTTTTTTTTTTTACTTTTGGAAGGGTTTGCTCCAGAGCTTTGAGGTCCTACTTTTATCAGCGCGGGGTGTTGATTTTTCTTTGAGGTTCATCTAGGGTGTGCGGATTCTATATTCCCCTTAGTGGTTGCAGGTTCTCTTGATGTCCCTTTAGACCCGTATTTTTAGGGATTTACTTGCCGCTCTAGACTGGTTCGTCCAGGTTCTCTTCTGATCTACTTTATGTCGTTTTTATTGGCTGAGATTGGTGGTTATTTTATGCGTAGACTTCATATGTAATGAGGCCTCTTTTTTAGGGTCATTTTTGTTGTGCCTTTCTTCCTCTTGAGGATGAAATCTATCT
Organism: Picea glauca; assembly: GCA_000966675.3. Classification (NCBI taxonomy): domain Eukaryota; kingdom Viridiplantae; phylum Streptophyta; class Pinopsida; order Pinales; family Pinaceae; genus Picea; species Picea glauca. Next base: position 155,426 of record JZKD02S0092009.1, on the reverse strand, counting down.
TAGACCTAAATGCATGCTCTCTGTATGCATTATTCAGAATGTAATTTTGTTTTTTTAATAAAAGTTATGCTTTTTTGCTTTGGAAAAATTAAATTATATATATATATATATATATATATATATATATATAATTTAAAATATAAGACATAAACATATATAACTAATTTGTATTTATCAAAAACTAAATTAGTTTAGTTTTGCAAAATAAAAGTGAAAAAATAATCAGTGCTAGTAACAAACCCATATGCACCGCTTTCAATGCTCCCTATCATAAATAAGGTAGAGGTGTGTTGAATATAATGCATCGGTGCATCATTGTTAATCGAGAATTGATATATATAACGGTGCATTGTGATCTATAGCACACAGGTTAAGGGTTGTCATACAAAATGACCCGCGATGCCATTTCACATATGAATCATGCAACTCAAGGTGATTGGTTCTATGGAATGCCTAGTTGTAGTAGACTTTGTTAATGTTAAACCAAACGGTGTGCTTGGTTATATTAGATGCATTGAATCTCTATGTTCCTTCAAGCACCAGTCACTTTTAACCAGTGTGTTGTCTTTTCTTGATGCACCATTAAAAGGCGTGTATTAAAAGATGAACTGGAATGAAAATTAAAAAAAAAAAAAAAACCTGGAACACTCACTTAACTGCACTAGTGTGTTTCATTGAACGGAACACATCGATGCTCCATTTTATCTTTGTATGTGGTGATACCGGTGCATTTGTATTATAACGCACTAGTAACGGGGCATCCCATAAAACAAACCGATATGGTAAATTATTATTATTATTCTCATTGTGTTTTAGTACACATCACTGGTGTGTTTTATTTATTTGATGCACCACGGAGGAAAAAATTGTTTCAAAAACTTGGCAGTCTGTTCAAAAAATAGAATGCACTAGTGTTTGTATCTCAATTGGAACACCTCCTAGCATCTTAGTTGTGTTTACCATCAAACGCACTATGCTAATAATTTGTGAAAAATCAACATGATGTCATGCTCTTTACAATATTGATGCATTGTTTGGATCCAAGCACACCGATAGGTTAAATTGTTTTATTTCAACTTAAGAGGTGTGATGTGTTAATATAAATGAATTGGTGCTACCATGTTATTGGAGCATCCGAATTTTTTTTAATGGTTCATTCTATTTTCGAGAGCATCGATTACAGGTCATCCATAGAAACACCACAACGCCCTAGTGCATTTGGTTAACATAAATGCACTGCCGACCCATTTTTTATGAAATGTGATCGCGATAGTGCGCTTTTGCTGACTGAAAAATGGGTGTGCTATAGTTTCCAAAGCACTGGATTGATGTTTAGCGGTGTGTTGTATAGTATATAACGTACTAATTCAATTTGTGTCAGTATGAGCACTGGTCTGTTATATTGATTCATTGCAAATTAAGCAGTGTAATTGGTTACTAGAAATGCACCAATGTTGTTGTGTTATTGAAGCATCGCCATTTTTTTTAACGATGTGTTTTGAATAGTAGAGCACCAAACACGGGGCGTCAAAGGAAAAACTCTGGAATGCCAAAACGCTCAATAGATGTTCCAGTGTGGCTCTATTAATTGCATCGGTGCATTTGTTTAAAATGGTTGCACTGCTCAGTTATATTTTATGTGTCATTTTTTAACGATGTGTTTGGTTAAATGGAACGCTCTGGTGCTTCTGAGTTCAAAAATCACCAGCACTTTAGTTATCAGTCGTTTTCCTTTATAACACACCAGATTCGATTCATTTAAACAAATGCATCGCTTAATGTAAAACTTGGACACATTGGATTTGGGTCGTTTAAGTAGAAGCACTGCTTAATGTAAAACTTGGACAAACTAGCAACAATTCTTACTGTGAATTTAGCATAGGATGCACCATGTCGGGGTGGGCTGAATCTAAACATCGCACGACATGGAGATGGAAAAGAAAATTGCAAAAAAACTCAAATCTCAAGCTAAATTCAAATTTTAAACTCATGAAAATGGAAATGGGAAGGTAATAAGTAAATTACTTGGACTCTTATGTCTCGAGGAAGCATGGTTCCACTGTTGAGAGGAAATGGAAATTCGTGGTAATTTTCAAAAAATGGAAATGTGTGGAATATTGATCGGTGGAGCTATCCAATTCACCGAAAAGCACCAGAAACATGACATCCATGAAAATAGAGTAAGCATTGGTTTTTGCTTGAGAAATCGGAAGCACTGGATGAGGTGTCACAATAAAAATTGATCTAGTAATTTATTTTTATTTACCCATACTGCAGTGCACCATCGGACATTATGTACGCATCGGTACGTAAGATTCAATAGTACTAGTGTGATTTAATCGATGCCTGTTATTTTTCTATAATTTATGGCGGTGCGTTTGAACTTATACGCGTTCGTACATTATTCTTTAGTTGAGCACTGAGGTGGATGTACCATATAGGCACATCGAACAAAAGTCTTACCAAAATATTTATGACCTCCTTCTTTCGTTAATAACCTCCACTATGAACAGTGATGGTGCATTTGAACATTTTAGCATCGGTGCAGTATGTTTCGATGTGCACCAGTGTGTATAGTCTTGAAAGGCACACCGGAAAAAATATGTGCTTGTGAGTAAATTTTTTATTGTTAATTAAAATAATTCCTTGATATACATGCAATTTAGATTATAATAATAAAAATAATTTAATTTTAAGGTCACGGCCAAGACAAATACCAAATTGGTGTATGAGACCTCCTTGTTTGTGGGACAAAGGACCCCCTCCATGCAGTAATATAATCTCTAAAGGCTATGGAGTTATACATACCCTATTCCCCTCTAGATATGAACTTGTAAACTTCTAGAAGGAAACACATGTTCTTAACCATTAAATTCACTCAAATTGTAATAATTTCCACAATACAATTATTCATATTCACATTAACCTAAAACAATAATTAACAAAATGATACGATACTGGATAAAAATATAAAAAAAAAAAACATGATAAAAAATGTAGATACGAAACACTTATATATGTCATTCTTTTACTCCTTTTTTCATATGTTATTCAATGTTAATAAACAACGCTTGTAAATTTGTATCCATTTAAGTGGTTTGAATCTTTGTGAACTTAAGAACAATATATTGGAGCAGCTCCTAATATATGAGTGTGAATCCATGTAATTACCCCTTATGTTCAATGGGTCAAATTGTGGCTTTTCCTCATGGGGACACTATTGGTATTAATAGGGTTCAGATGGTGAATCACATAGCCTCCCCTTGAATGGGTATGTTTAATGTTAAGTTTAATTTAAACAATTAGCATTTTTAATTGAAACATTAAATGCCTTTAATAACATTCATATCCTCAAATTTCACCTTCTACATACATTAATTAATAACATATTTTTACATTAATCATATTCTTAATCATGATCACTGATTTCGAAATCTAGGCTTTTGGAAAATAGTTAGAATTAGATGTTTGGTTTCGAAATTTGGGCTTTTGGAAAATAGTTATTTTAACACACCATGTTTGAATGGCCCTCGATGGTATTACATACACATGCCATGATTTGTATATGCTTCTACATGTAATGAATATGACAACTCATTGGTTGCTTCTTTTTCTTCATGATTTAAGTAGACGATATTTCTAATTTTATTAAAAAATAATATTTTTTTTATTGTTGTTGGAATCTGGTTGTTGTTGGTGGAATTTGATAAACATTGGAATTTTTATTGAATTTTTAATGATATGGGTTTATTTAAAATTATAACAGCTTAGATTCATATTCAACTCTGATTTATCAAACACTTAGAGGGATCAAATTTTTTAAAGTGTAATTTTTTTTATTATGTTTGTAATTGTTTTTTTACTTGAGGAATTCATTTTTATTATTGTTATTTTTTTTAATTGAGCCGACTTCAAATTTTCATTTTTTTTTTTTAATTTAATGTTATCTAACATAATGCTAACGCGACAACATCTCCCCCATACTGGGTTGTAGAGCACCTGAATACTCTCGATACAATAAAAAAATTATTAATATTATTTCATTGAAATTTAAATTATAAAAGAATTTTAATTAAGTTAATAAATTTTGTGATTTTTTTATTTGATGTGTAATTAAAAAAATTGGTTTGATATAAGATTAATTTACTTCACACCCAGATGAGGAACCACATTGATAGCATGCAGCGCATTGTATTTAATAATCATGTTTCAACCCTCGCCTTCATATCTCAAATGGAGGACGACATTCAAAATGCTTTTGGGCAGGCTCGACAGTTCCCTCACGCAAGTTTAATGGAGCTCTCAGTGTGCCATGGTCAATGGATGATGATGGGTACGGGAGGCATGTGCAAGGTCACTTCAGATCCCTTGGTGCCCCTCCAGTTCCTCCGAGTATGTTATGGTTCCTCCCACTCAGCTCAGTTATTGCATTTGAGCTTTGCTCCTGTCATTCTCCTCGCTTTGCGCTTTCTCAATCGAGTTCGGTCTAGTTTTACCCCATCACCCTGCCACGAGAGCATGATAATCCTAAGAGGGGGCCTTCCTGGTATAGCTATGCAGTCAGGTAGTGTCACATTCACAAGCTTTCCCAGGCCTCTTCAACCTCACTGATTTTTTGTGATAGGGAGAAAAATTTGCCTCCAATGGCCTATGTAGAGGAGGAAATTCCAGAAGAGCCAATTATGGTTCCATCAGATTTCCTTCTCTACACAATCCAAAACTCCCAAGATCATCCTAGCACCAGTCACTCTACCTCTACTAAAGCTTGTGCCATGGAATGGGCGACTTGTATAATCCAGGAAGCTATTCCGTTGGTCGACTACCCAATAGATCCTCCACCATGCTCCTCAGCTATGGTCTAAGACTCACAATCTACTTGCCTCCTTACGCTAGAACATATAGAGCTCTTCTTCGAGATGCGAAGGAATATGATGGAACAAATCCCAAGGCACACTTTACTCAGTAGCAAACTCGACATTCTTTTTTAAGCGCTCTCGAGCTCACAAAGTCAACAATGATGCCCAACCTGCGCACAACCATACGTCTTCACTCCTCAAGGCGACACTCAGGGCAGCATAGGTTTTACTGTCTCTTTTGATGTTTAATCCTTTCATCTCGCTGCACTTCTTTTGCAAAAAAAATAGTGAACTTTTCATACTCTTGTTCAGATTTATTATTGCATGTTAAAACAGTTTTGTCACCATACTATCCTGGCACCTGTCCTGGTTTCCAAATGTTTGGAAGAATAAGTGGGGGATTTTTATGTTTTTCTCATGATACATCTAGAACAGAAGGGTGCCATCTGTTTCAGTTTCCACTTGTCTAGCGGAACAGGTGGCAGTCATCCAGACATGACTTTGTTATGTATGATTACAACCTTTTTTTTGAGGAATTAAACCTTTTTTATTTACAAAAAAGAAAAAGATTAATTTACTTCATACTTAAACTTAAAGATAAATATTATTCAATAATTTATTTTTTTAAATAAATTACACCATCATAAATAAGGGGTAAAATAGTGTCCAAGAAAGATGACTCATTTGACAAAAGGAGGGCGAGGAAGGCAAAGCCGCTGATCAGGGAATCAAATTTTGCTCAAATTTCAAAGTGCTCGGAATGCAATGAAATCAGTGCCATTGCATCTATATCGTCTTCCTGAATCCGGCGGTATATTTACTTTGTCAAATGGACTCTGTATGGAGAAGATATCGCGATCTGTTCGTCAAGCCAAACAGGCAAAAAAAATTGATGCTGACTGTACCAGTTCGTACAGTCTGTACGGTCTAACGTGGCAGGACCGTACGACCGTACAGAAGTGACGTGGCAAGCATTCGTTGGTTGGAAGTTGTCAAATCTGGAAGTGACACGTGTCTGTTTATTAAAAAATGGTATGAGGTCACTTTGCCCAATCGGTGGGTGCCACGTGTCACTCGTTGGTTGGTTTATGTTTGTTATGTAAAAACTATGTTGGAGTCCGCGGGGTTCGACCCCCGGACCTCCCTCCACACAACGACTTTGCATAACCGTCTGACCAATGGACCAATGGTTCTAACTTATTGTATGAATGAGTTTTAATATATTTAAAATTACATATTGTAACCGTTGGCGAGGGGTCGGGGCGGGGCTTAGCCCCAGCCCGTGGTCATTTGAAATGTAATATGACCGTGTTATATATATAGCCCGACAGTTGTGTGCGCGCGGGTGTGCGTGCGGGTTTATAAAACATGGCCCATGGTTTTTATATACACCATATGCCCGCGACCTGGAGCGCGTTACGGTTTGGTAACGGTTTAACCACTTTTTACCCATACGAGTGGTCACATGGCCCATATGCCCAGGTGCCTAGGCGGTTAGGGGCTGGCGCGTCCTTAACCGTTCTACGGTTTGCATCGTTGGCGCGGTTGCGCCTGGTGCTGGGTTTTCACGCTTTAAAATGCATGTGAGCCAAGTTCAATCAAGAAGGGTGTGTTTTTTAGATGCAGAGACAGCAAGCTTGAAGGGGGGACTTCCAGGAGGCCTAACTTCTTCGTTTTTCGACCGATTGAGGTGCCGAAAGAGCCCAG
>JZKD02S0092009.1:119024-142937 GCA_000966675.3 Picea glauca | reverse complement strand
TCCTTGTTGAATACGAATAAAAGTGCTACGGGTGTATAAAAGTGTATATGATGATAGTGATTTATTATTATACTATGTAATGGAAAACTATCACATTGAATTTATTAAATTAACAATTAAGCATGGTACGTGGAAGGATCAGTAAATGGTAAGAAAAATTATTTAGTCAAGGTGATATTGTGTTTAAAAATCAAAGGTTGATTCATAATTTCTCTTTGCATGGTTATCATGATTCATTAATACTGATTTTTCATTTTTAAGTTTAAATTAATTAACATAATTAAGATTTACTTCTAGATGAGGTGTTAACTCCACATGCATGATGAGATTTCACTAGATTTCTCGTGTCGCCACCTGGTATCTTTTGTATTTCTTAAGACCAATGGCTATAGAGGATTTTAATTCCCTAGCAGTACATTCCTATCAGGTCTACGATTTTGTGAGTACGGTGATGAACCAAATCTTTGGCTCTGGTGTTGATCATTCGTTTGGGATTAATGCAGTATTTATGCACAGTGTTAATGTGCAAGGTAAAGGGTTGGTTTTCATGTACAAAGGATCATGTGGGGTTCTTATGCCCATTGCATCCTTTGTTGATAGCGAGAAGCTCCATTTCTTCAGTGTTGAGTGGCCCCCGGTCCCTTCTTGCTTCAAGTAATCATTTCCTTTCATTCCAAGTATGCCTCTTTCTTGCAACATGTCTCATGAGAGAGCCAGTTCGAGGCATGGAAATGTCATTGTTCGAAGTGTGTATAATATGTGTCTCTACTCGTCATATTCCTCTAGCAGCTCTAATTCGGCACAAAATTCCATGAAGCATCAACAGGAGGAGAGGAATTCCTATGGTGTTCAACTAGAGGAGGAAACATGGGGTTATGCAATTGTCAAGGAAGAGCTTCCTCAAATTAATGAGGAGGCTCCCAAGCAGCCCCTCAACAAAAAATGTGCAAACCAGAGAGACCAATTCTGAGGAGTGTAGGGGTAGTGAAAATGACAGCATTCCACGACGAAGTGAGTAGACTCCCTTGCAGAGAATGGAAGAATTACTCACCCAATTTTTCGAAGACCAGTTACAACTCATCTTTGACCTCTGCAGGGATATGGCGGATCAGGAATATCGCTAGGAGAATATGGAAATTAGAATTGGTAAACTCTCTGACCATATTTCTGGTTCACAATAGAGAATAATTTTTCATGTCTGGCCAACTCCTCCCCATCACCATGGCAGCGAGAATTCACCTAGAGAATGATGACCTCCTAGTTTTGTTCCATGAATTTCCCTTATGAATCAGCCTATGGTTTCTTTTTGTTTTAATTTTTTTCAGTTGATAGACAATCTACTATATTTAAACATTTCAAATTTTGGCCATTCAAGCAACCTCTTTTTGAAACTTAAGTTCTGGTGTTGGAGCTAGTCTCCTTTGTTGGCATTTTTGGCATCAAGACAATGGTTATGTACTAGTTTGGTTTCAATTAATAGAAGGTAAGAAATTTCTATCTAAAAATAAATTTAAACATAATTAAGATTTACCCTAAAGAATCCAAAGCAGGAAAACTTAAGTACAAAAAGGATTACTTAAGTAAAACAGGACTTGTTGGACTCTTTATTGAAGTTTTGAGAATTCAAATTACAAAGGGATTTTATAAAACTTCAACACTATGTACTAGACTCTAGGCTACTCGCATTATTGAATACTTTCTTTGTTTTTATTCCAATACATGTTCCCTGACTCTTAGCTTTGCTAGAAAATGAACTAGTGCAATCCCAAAACTTGCTATTCCAAATTTCCAAGTGCCAAAAACATCAAACCAACACAAACCTCCTAACATTCACAGGCTTGACTATTTATAACCCTTCCAACATTCCACCTTCCAAGATAACTTCAACTCTAATTGTCTTCCAAGAATTGGTTAAGCCGGTCCAATCATTGTGCATTAGAATCTGCATGAACTTGTTGGTCATTGGTCATGATTGTACATGGTGGTTTCGTTAATTACATCTATTGACAACCTTTCTTTTCAAGGACTTTTCTTTGCATGTCAATGAGAATTTTATCGGTCGTCGGCCTTGCTGACAAATCACTTGTTAGTGACCTCCTTGTCTACAATTCCTTTTTTTCAACAATGTTCTCAACAACTCCTTTAGCAACGAAACCTTGTTCACAATAACATTGTTGTTAGAAACCTTATTAACAAATTATTTCTTAACGAAAAACTTGTTGACAATAAATTTGTCAATAAAACCCTTATGAACAACAACTTCATTGATAAAAAGATTATCATCGATGGTTTCATTAGTAAAAATCTTATCAACAACTCTTTTCATAAATAACTTGTTGATAATGACTTTCATCAAACATAACCCAATGTTTATAGCTTTTCATTTTGGTACTTCATAATCCATTTCAAATCAATGATTATTTTTTTATTATTTAAGTTGGATGAAAGCCAAAATTAAATTGTTTGTTAAGGATTATATTGTCTTCCACTTGGGGGAACAGTTGAATAGGTCCAACAATTATCTATTCTTATAAAGTGTTGTGTGGCAGCGTAATCCCTACAGCCTAAGTTCTAAAATGGAAAATCCAATGACTACATTGGCATAGTCACACGGATAGCATGCTCCCAATTAATATTTTGGTTCTCACACTTAATGTTTAACTTACTACGGCATGATTAGTTATCTTTCAATCTGAAAATTAACATTCAATTAACATTTACAAAGTGATTAGTTATACAAGTGGTACTAAAATATTCATCAATCTTAACTAGACCAACTGGAATCAATCTAAAAATTGTTCATAAGAATTCATTTACCATTAACTAACTCATAAGGAATACTCACACTTTACCATATACTTCCCCAAATTAGGACCTACAATTTTAATCATGGAATATAACTATTGCATGGATTCTTTTACGTTTTAATTCTTCTTACAAAAATTTTGGGTATGCATATCAATATTAACCTATCTAAACTATGATAAATTATCAAATTCTCTAAATTGATTTTATCGCAAGGATACTACTAATCTATCCTTAATTTAAAATATCTTCGGGATGAGGTTTAACCCTTAGATTAACTACTGCGCATAATTGTGTATAGCTCAATTTCTAAAGATATCATGTCACCATCTTCGGGAAAAGATAAATTAGTTAAGCAACAATTAGAATTATTTTTAAATTAAAAGTATCTAGTATTGTGTCAAAGTTTTAGTAGGATGCAAAGGGGTTTGGGTTTCGAAAGAGTTCCAGAACACTAGAAAACCTAAAATGCACAGTATCCATGAAATATTTTGTCGTCATATAAGTTCACATCATCAATTAAAAAGGTATTTAGTTGTTACAATGAGACCATGTGTCAGGCAATGAGACAAGGTGTTGGCGAACACAACTAGGATCCTCATTTCTTATCTTCTCAATCCTAGTCAGTGCATCCCTATTCAGGTCAGGAGACCCTCCCATCGGCAAGTTTATTTTGCACATAATTGCTAATGTGGTGCTCTGTCTGTGGAATGCAAGTTTTTAGAAAGTTGAGAGTTGTAAAGCGATGGTAGTAGTAGTTTCAATGGGTGTTTTTATGAAACATACATTGAAACATAGAATCTATAGAAATAGATTCTACTGATTGTTTATAAGCAATAGTTCTTTGCAAAGAAGATAAATAAATTAATCACAAAGAATAATATTATATACATCCTTCAAATAATAAAATCTTGTTAATTTCAGCGTATATTGTTGAATAGGTCATCCAATGCAATGTATAGAGTTGCAAATGTCCTTGGACTTTCGACAGAACCAAGTAGAATATCTGTATGTTTAATATCTGGGTCCCCATAGAAACGTGAATTTGTATCAATTCAAGTTACCACAATGTTTCCCTCTAGTGATAGTCCAATAAATACACCTGCATTCAAACAAGAAATGGGTTGTAGAGCTATCAAAATCAGAAAGTGATAAAAAAGAGTCCATCTAAAATGATGAAGCAAAGGATGTACAAAATAACTTAGATAGACTTGGGATAGCTACTATAACGGTAGGAGAATAATTCATTTAATATAAAAGCAAGGAATCAAAGCTACAGGGAAAATTCTAATTTTCCTATAAGCATATGATTTGGAATTTCACATATTACTTCTCCCACACATTTTTATTACTTTTCATGGTAGTTGTACAAAATTATCATTATAGTCGAAGCATGTTGCTCTCAGTTTAGAATTTTTTCAGTGTAGATAAAATTGCATAATGAATATCCTCTAAAATGTGTTCTAGATGAAGTAATAAAGCCAAATCAGAATTTGAACATTTCTTAGAATTGTATGTGTAACACTAGCGAATCTAGCATTACCAGCTCGAAGATATGTCAGATGAACAATAATGGTCTTTTCACTGAAAACCTTCGCATATTATAGAATTTCTAACCGGATCCTCGTAGTTGGTACGACTACGTCTAGAGCATAAAACTATTTCTAATTCAAACATGGGTTACTTAGGGTAAACTACCATCGGTCTGAACAACTAAACTTTGTGCACTAAGCGTCTAAATTAATGTTCAACAGTTGTGGAAATTGAAGATGAAGCTTGAGAAGGTGGAGCAAGATGGAATAAGGGCATTGTCTCGACTTGTCTTAATATGTTTAGTGAGTAGTTTGTGCCCTCACCAACCTGGATATCAGTACTCCAAAGATTATTGGTATTTATGGATAAATGATTTGAATCCATGGCAGGACTCATGTTATCCAGGTGGTCAAGAAATCAATCAATTTCTGAGCCATAAAATTGTTGCATGGGAGAATCAACTCCCATGTTCATTGAGTTGTTTAATCCCTCGTCGCTTATTATTATTTATCCGCCTTAGTCTGGCCTCATGCCCTGAGAGGAACATATGACCATTTTTTATTTCTCATCATGGTTAATTGCAGGAATCCTATCGAATCTTTGAAATTATTTCCATCATTATCGATGAATATTTGCAAATATCTATTGGCATTAAATCTCATCTAGGGTATCAATCGATAGAGGACGGTGATCAATTTCCAGTTCTGAAGAATCAACAGAGTCAGAATGAAGCACATCTAAAGTTGAATCAATACTCGTACTATACCTACAACATTATAATGGCAGTGGCAGCAATAGTATTGAAGGAAGGTGTAGATTCCTAAAAAAAAGGAAAGAAAAATCCATGCGACCATTACAATATTTTTAATGAAGATCATAAAGTGGGAAGCATATTGAAGAATAAACTTCCTTCCTTGTGGTCCAAGTCCAAGGGAGTAGGTAAAATTGAAATCCATTTATTTTCCATTTTAGTTTATTAGCATTACCCACCCAAGTTACTTGCCACAAATCTCATCCATCCCATCCAATGCATAGTGTAGATTGTACCTAAGAAAAACCCACCCACATTGCATGTAGTTATCACTATAACAATTTATGTGAGAAATCCAGTTTCCAGAATTTAGCAAGATGCTAAACTGATGTAGAGGCGTGATAAACTGGAGAACGAGGCCATATCTAGCGAAAGAAGGTTAAGTCTAGAGGAAATGCAGAGTTTATGGGACCCGATGGGTCACATATCACGGGTGCTACAGATCAACGGCCATGGATCGTTTTAGGAAAAGAACTTGCACGGAGGATATTTCTCGAAAGCGGGCCGAAAATCAAACTGTGGTTTTGGGTCGGGACCATGTGGCGCCACATGGTGAATTTCGGGGCGATAAGTAGTATACCCCAAACCACTTTTCCTCGCCCCCAAAATCAAGAAGGTGTATATAAATGGGTGGACCCTTGTCATTTTTTTATGTTTTTTCAAATCACTGGAACGTTGGAAGTTCGCGCGATCACTCCATTCGAACTGAAGCTCAACAGTACACCAAACTCATGTGTTTTCTGCTCATTCACAGGTATTTTTCATCGCCTCCATGGACCCTGTCATTATGTCAGTAACAGAACAAGATCTCACATAAAACGAAGAAGCCCTAATTGACAGAGGTTCATATGTGTTCGACACTGAATTAACTATCTCGCCCATACCCGTGTCTAGAGATAATTTTTCAGATAATGTAGGCAAACATACACCCTTTCCCGAAGCAGTCCAGGCCTCCATAGTCCCTTATGTCATTGAGGTCGCATTCCCTTTCCCAAAATTCATAGGTTGGTGCGTAGAGCAATACTCAAAGGAAGAGAAAGTCGTCTTAAATAAACTAGGGTCAGATGTCTTGTGTAGAGTAAATATCTTGTCAATTCAATATGCCCTCGGCATACCAGAGTCCCCCTCTGTAGTGTCTGAACCATTCGAGGAAGAAAAGGTAATTACGATTTACAGGGAATGTCCCCCCGAAGTCAAAAGCCTATTTTTGCAAACGATTGTCAAACCAGAGCATTTTTCCAAGAGTCTGTCCCTGCCAATAAGTGTGGATATCATGGTTATTGAAGTCCAATGGGTATGTTCCATACTCAGTGAAATTTTAGGTTTGGATAATGACAAGTATGTGATAGAGGTCATGTTAGGTTTTCTGTTAGAATTTTTCCAGTCAGATTCCAGTCAGTCAGTTTGCATTCACTTTGATAGATTCATAGCTGATAATATACATAAGAAATTAGTGAATTTTCAGTCACTAAGACATTTCAGATATTACACATATCTGTTGAAGACCTTCCTGTATACCAACAAGAGAGAGTTCCCTGAAGAAACATTCATATCAACTGAATGCAAAAGAATCACAATGCTCATCTTTATCAACAAGGTCATGTCCAGGGTTTATAGCCTGATCTTCAACACCAGCCTGACAAGAGTCCTAGATGACATGAAAAATTATTTGCATCCAAATCCAGAAAACAAAGTGGGGGACTAGGTGGTGTTCATGCATTCTGCAGTAATCTGGGTATATGGTTGTCAGTAAGCCCCCTATCTTCCGCCTATTTTTCTGACACCCAGATTTTTTTCCCTGGAGTTTATTAGGCAAAGAATCATCTCAGAGACAAAACATTTCCTAAAACTACACAAGGCATCCAACCTCAAATTCCCTTTCATCATAGAACCCTTTGTTGTGAAAACTAGATCATGCTTATCTCAGATCCAGGCCAAACTCAAGGAGTTTGGGTTTGCACAATTATAGGGAAGAAGATATGATACACATAAGATCATATCCAAGAGAAGACTGGCGAACAAGCAGGCCCCCTATGAGCATGAACATGTTGAGGGTTTTGAAAAAATGGCAAATTTAGAAACTTGTGCTGATATGGAAGCCATCTTGCAACCTGCTCAAACACAACAAGTGGGGCCAACCCTATAGCAGACTCAGACATAGAAAACTCCTCAAAAGTTGATAGTTAAAATCCCCAAGGTAAGTGTTCATAGAAAAAGGAGCAGTTCAGAGGCCTTGGGCATCAACGGTATGCAAACTGTCCCCAAAAATATGAAGATCACACAATCCCCACAGATAGTGGATCTAGAAGATGAGGAACCTAAAGAACAAGTAAATATGGATATGGTGGAGAGTGGCATCAGTAATGTAGAATTTGAGAAAGGGAGCAAGCTCCAAATTGAAGGCAGTTCAAGAACCTTCAGCAGCAAAAAGCACATCTTTGATAAGGCAGCTGGAGCAGCCTATCAATCTAAAGAGGATTTGGCAAAGCAGTATGTTGAGATGGGAAAATTGGCTATGAATGAAATGAGGGAGTTAATCCCTGAAGTAGAAAATATATCTCAGCATAAGTCTTCTCTGTTCACAGTGAGAGATGTAAAGAAGAAAACATTCAATATAGCAGTTGCAGATTAGGATAAAGTATATGAAATCAAGATGAAATATGAGAACACCAGTGCTCCTGACAAAGTGAAATTCCACAGGAATACAAGTGACATGTTGTATTCAGATTACTTGGGCCTAAGCCTGAAGAATTCAATGCTGTCAACTTATGAACTTAAGTTGGAAGGGAAATTGAGGCAAGAGAAAGCATCCAGCAGAGCTTGGAAAACTCAGGTCAAGAGGCTAGAATTTGAAGGCCCTCAAGGAGTGAAATCCTCCTTAGAATAAAAAGACAAGTTGATTCAAATCTTGAAGAAAAAGATGAAGATGTCTTCCACAGAGAATCCACAAACAATAGAACTGGTTGCTCTAGAACGGGAGAAGGAGGCATTTTGACAAGAAGCATTGAATTACAAGGAAAAATTATTGCAGCTTGAGAAAGAAAAAGTGAACTGGTCACAAGGGCAGACAGAAGTACCAAACATGGCTATTGTTGTACCTTCTACTGCAAAAGTTGGGCCAAGCACTGAAGGACTGGTTCGGGCTATGTCCCAAGTCATCCTGAAGGTGGGAGAGATCAAAGGTCTAAAGGAAGATATAGAGAAGCTACAACAAGAAATGAAAACAAAGGATGAAAGAATGGCCCAGTTCCAGAAGGATAATTAAGCTTTGAAGGAAAGAGTAAACAAGCTTAAGACAAGGTTGAGAGGCAAAGGGATGTTGCAGGGAGCCAAACACATCATATGGGATTCTATTACTATTGAAGCTTCCAATTTCAGAGTGTATTTAAATTTCATCAATGACAAAGATAGCATGGCCATCATAGCCAGAAGCAGGTGCACTATTGTAAATGAGACCCTAGTGAAGAAACCCTCAGAGTGGGCCAAAAATGCTATAAACCTGTTGAACTCCATCCCCATTGCAGAACTTCAGACCATTGGGGTCAAAGACAGGACCACATTGATCATCTGGGCTAGGATAGTCATTCCCAAGCATAAACTACTAAAATCAGTCCAAACCAAGGCCATACAGATGGAGCAGAGTATACAAGAATTCAAGGATTTGTTTGAAGAGTTGTTCATGAAATACCTCCCAACATTTTTGGATGGTAAAGGGAAATTGTATGATCAAGAGGAATACAACTCCTGCCTCGCCCAATGCAAAATGATCACTCCAAGTTTGAAATCCTAGAGGAAAACTTGAAAGGAGGGACCCTGGTAGAATGTTTGACCACAAATTTTGAGATCTTGAATCAGTTCAAGATAGTGAAGATCGAGCTACCAACCATGACTTATGCATATTGCATTGACCTAGAGATCCTAATCAAGGAAATGATGGACTATGAGATCCCTTTTGACTTGCAGTGGAAGACGATAGTGTGGTTGGGCAAGATAAAATGCAGTTTCCAAGGAACCAGCAAATAGCCCCCAAGTGTCACCAATTGGCAGTTTCGATAGAGGACCAAAGCAGGATAGATGGAAAAGACAGAAGTTGAGAAGTCAGAGAAATTGTCCGTTAGTTTATGAAACATTTTTTGATTAATCCTTGTAAATCGGTTCACATACCGAGACTTTCAGTTGTAATTATTATAATCAATTTTAGAAGGTGAAACGTTTTAGTTCAGCTATTGTAAACATTTTCTAATTGAAGGAACTTGAATTGTATAAATATCAGAAGTTCCAAATGTATTAGTGTTGGAAGAAGTGCAGGGGCATCTCCTTAGTTGTTCTGAACTCTATTGTAATTTTCTGAAGTTGAATTGAATACAAATGCATAAGCTTTTGAAGTCTCTATGAAAACATTCTACTGGTGGTGATATGAGCTGTGTCTCCTCTCTTTGTATGTATTTCATGTGTTTCTAATCCCATTTACATTATCTTCTGTTTAAATTGGATAGTTTCAAGGACCAGAATTCATCTTGTGATGCTCTTGGCTTAAGCAATTTAAACTGTGTGAATTTCTTCCTAACTAATTCAGAATTCATTTCATTAATGCTTTGATGCAGTTATTTGTTTTTCTCTTTTCTTCTTACACTCTGCAATTTTCAATTTAAAACTTAGATTCATCGCCTCATTTAGCCTTTATCCCCTGGATATTTCTATTGGCCAGTTAGTGTGTTCATTAATTTTCATAATTTCAACTCCATAGCCCTAAGTGTCCCTCCCCTTCCTCGCCGACAAATTTATAATAATAAAAAAATAAATAAAAAATAAAAAAAAAAAAACCTAGCCATTGATTGCCAAAGGAACACCAAGTGACATGAGAGAGCCCTCTCTGAGCTAAGCAGGATAGTAAACAACTCTAAAGTTGGTTGAAATTGTTACCTCTTTCATTTGTTTATCAGTCAAACAAATTTACAGAGTGGTAACATTCTGGTGTCATTGTCGGGGATCGAAAGTGAAATCTTCCCTGGGAAAATAAAGACTTAAAGCTTCGGATTTGATTCCTGAGGGTGACAGTGAAGAAAACACCTTATTGGATGAGACTATTTTTACCCTGGCGACTCCATTACCAAGAGATCGGTAGCACCAAGTAGTTTGAGCAAGAAATTCTGGCTCCCAAGATAATTCACACCAGGAGAAACCCAGACCCAGAAGCTACAATCCCTGTGTTTGATCCTAAGAAAATTGTACACAAAATAAAAGAAAATCCCATAAGCTCAGTCTTGTATTTGGACAATTATTTATCCTTTCCCAAAGATGGAGTAACAAGCATTGAAGATCTTGAGTTTGATGTTAAATTTGAGCAAACTCTGTTCAGAACTAAATCAGAGTCTTGTTTGAGAGAAATTATATTTGACAAGAAAAGGTTCAAAGATTTGATTTTAGCTGTATCTGCGAAGCCTATAGTGATTCATACTCAAAACCAACAACCACTCCAACCCCTCACAGCAGCCATGGAAGCTAGATTTTCCCCCCTTGTACTTCTTGCTCAGTTACATGATTTGCGTTGGGAGTATAATCTAAGGATCAAACTATATGATGTTGAAGGTAGTGTGTCAGCCCAGAAACATCTAGACTGGTTCAATGATTTTATAGACTTGGAAGAAGTGGATATTAAAGATGCAAAAATGAGGTTGTTTTCACAAAGTCTTGCAGAAGAAGTGAGGAAGTGGTTCAGAGCTCTTCCAGCAGCTAGTATCATAAATTTTGAGGCCTTTGAAACCAGTTTTCTTGCAAAATGGGGCGACAAGAAAAATCCCATTCAGTTGTTAACTCAGTATAAAAACATGAGGAGATCACCTAATGAAACATTTACCTATATCGTTTGTTTATCAGTCGAACAAATTTACAGAGTGTTAACACATGTGACAAATCTCATCCATCCCATCCACTACCACCAGGTGTAGAGTGCACCTCGCTTCTCTAGGTGCAGCAATGATAAAAGGCTCATGGCTAATCTATATTGATGTTTATGTAACAATCTATGTATGGTAATAGCAACTCATTTTAGTTACCAAAAACACCCTTAAAATCATCCATTTGTATACGATAAAATCTTGATATTACCTACACTGTCTTCCTAGTCACAAAGGTGTTATGAATTTCCCATGGCTAGTAACCGAGTCAATACAAATTCAAAACCCGTACTAACCTTATGGCTCCTAAAACACGCTTCTCGTTATTTAGAGTAAATTTTATATGAATTCACAGCAGGAAACCTTGATATCTGTCAAATTTGGCAAGTGCTTTGATCGCCAAAATCCAAGTCGGAGATAGAGGGGAAAGTGTCAAATATTCACTAGCCTTCTAATTAATTAATTATCAAGATGTTGCCTTGGAGCGCTAGATTTCAAAATATCATGCATCAATGCTTCAAATTATTGACGAATTTCTTTGATTTTCGAAGAACAGACCCTTGGATTTCACAATTTTGAAACCTTGAATAGAAATTGTACTAAATTCATTAAATTATCAAGGAAAGAAAAGAGGTAGAATACAAAAAAATACAGACCTTTGTGAGTAAGGATTGAAGATGGAGGAGGTCCAACAATAATTGTTGACTCCTGCGTGAAAATCTCAATTTAATGTTCTCCTGAGAAATGCATAATCCATCGATTGCAGTGCCAGTGATGAATTCCTCAAGAATCTGAAGAAGCGTCAGCCATGATCATGCAAACCCCAAATTAGTGATGGATCAAATATAAATAGATACCTTATGTGTGCATCTTTCAACGTCAATGATTTTATTTTTATAACTAATGAATAATGCTGCCATTTTTATATATATATTTATATGTATATGGTAATATAAGAATATCCTTAAGAGTACCTCCAAGTGGAGGAGTAAGCCATAAATATATCAGTGTCACTGGGTCCATGAAGCCATCGGTACTACATGCACACAAATTAATTACTACCACGTCATTCAACAAACTTCCATCAGGCCCGAGTGGGGGAGTAGGGAACAGCTTTAACGATTGATGACCACGTTCAAAACAAATCCATAACCAGTAAAGTTAAATGGTGATCAGTACAACCAACGAAATGAAGATAAAAAGTGTCTGATATGTGTTATCGTTGTTGATTATGGATCAAAGTCTGTATTGAACTGTAAATGTAAATATTAGTCAGAACAATGGAGTTAGATTTCAGGTATTCACATACTATTTTACAACATCCATTAGCCAATTCATATGGATATTGAATAATTTATATCCCATATTTACCTTCTTTAATAATTTTCCAACCAATGTCAATTGCAAAGCAAAATACTTCAATTTAAAAAAAAAAAAAATTAATTAATTAATTAAAAAAAAAAATCACAAGTAACTTATAGTTAACAGGGGTCTGTAAAACCATAATGTTGTTGGGGTTAAAAGTGTAAGCCCTGGGGATCTTGGCCTAAAATATATCCCCAATCATATAGTAATGGGTTGGAGATTTTTTTTTTAGACCCGGCCTTATTGTAGGTAGTAGGCAAGAAGTTATTATAGGTAGTGGGCAGACATTAGGGCGGTCATATCCAGACGTTTTTTTTTTCTATGAATCATATTCACAGAAATAGGTCGGGGGGGTTTACTTAAAATCGGGCAAAAAAACACACAGGTGAGGCTACACTCACATTCTATATTATTCAATGAATGTTGATTACATCCTTATATAGGAAACAATTGTTACTTAGTCGGTTACAA
This sequence comes from Picea glauca, assembly GCA_000966675.3. Taxonomy (NCBI): domain Eukaryota; kingdom Viridiplantae; phylum Streptophyta; class Pinopsida; order Pinales; family Pinaceae; genus Picea; species Picea glauca. The sequence continues at coordinate 130,055 of JZKD02S0092009.1, read as the reverse complement.
CAAACCATAGATGACTAGACTCTACAAACAGTGAAGAAGAGTTCAACTACGAACTGACTCTTACTCCATTATTTCCAAGTCCCCCCCTTAATGGAGAATGGGTTGAGTTCTACACCTAACATCTCCCGAAACAACTCAAACTTAATCTTTCCAAGAGGCTTAGTGAAAATATCAGCAGAATTTTCACTAGTATTACAATACATAAGAGCTATTTCATTTGACTGCAATTTTTCTCTAACAAAATGAAACTGAGCATCAACACGCTTTGTCCTTGCATGAAAAATCGAATTCTTCACAAGATTGATTGAACTTTTATTATCACATTTGATCATTGTAGGTTCCTTTTGTTCTTTTCCAACATCTTGAAGAAGTCTTCTTAACCAAACAGCTTCACAAGTTGTTGCACACAAGGCTTTATATTCTTCTTCAGTAGAAGACAAAGATACAGTAGGCTGCTTTTTACTGCTCCATGAAACAACCCCGGATCCAATGTGAAACACATATCCAGTGGTTGATCTTCGATCATCCAGATTGCCAGCCCAATCAGAATCTGAGTAACCTGTCAACTCAACATCAGATGCATCAGTATATGTAATATCATAATCAAGTGTTCCTTTTAGATACCTAAGTACCTCCTTTGTTGCATTCCAATGGCTTTCTAGAGGTTTCGCCATAAAATGACTTAACACACTCACAGAGTATGCAATATCAGGCCTGGTTGTGGTGAGATAATTCAAACTACCCACCATTTGTCTATACATAGTGTCATTCACCTCCTTCGAACCATCATCACGAGAAAGTTTCACATTCTATTTCATGGGACCAATAGAAGACTTACACTAATCCATTTTAAACCTCTTAAGTACTTCTCTAACATACTTACTCTGACAAACAAAAGTTTGGCCTGCATTTCTCCAAACTTCAAGACCTAGGCAATAATGTAACTCACCAAGATCTTTCATTTCAAAAACTTTTGACAACTACACCTTGATTTCATCAATTAATTTCTCTGGATTTCCTGTAATTATCAAATCATCAAAATATAAAGAAATCAATACTATATACCCCTGCTCAACAAATTTGGTATACAGATTTGGATCATTCTTGCTCTTCATAAAACCATGTTGAAGAAAGAAAGATTCTATCTTCTCATACCATGACCTAGGTGCTTGTTTTAGTCCATACAATGATTTTTTTAACTTACACACTAAGTGTTCTTGCCCTTGTTCCACAAATCCTTCAGGTTGAGTAAGGTAAACCTCCTCCTTTAACTCACCATTCAAAAATGAAGATTTAACATCTAATTGGTGCAACTTCCAATGATACTTTGTAGCTAAAGTAATTAACAAACTAATAGTATTCAATTTATCCACTGGTGCAAATGTTTCAGCATAATCAATACCTTATGTTTGTGAATACCCATTCTCCACCATTCTAGCCTTATATATGTCTATAATACCATCTGATTTAAATTTGGGTTTGTATATCCATTTGCATCCAATGGGATTTTTATGTTTAGGCAAATCAGTCAATTCCCAAGTATTGTTTTTCATTATAGATTCATATTCTTCCTCCATTGCATTATGTCATTCATCATGTTCATTTTCTTCATCAAAACTCATGGGTTCTATGAAATTTGAAATGCTACTCATTAGGGCATAGTCTTTATACCTCTCAGGGAGCCGAACCTGTTGTGAAGATCTTCTCAATTGATTATCTTCCTCCCGACTTTGTGAATATCTGTCTTCGCCTCTAGGTGAACTGTGACTACTTGAATTGTCTGTATCATTGATCCCTTCTTCTTCTTGTTGTTGTTGTCATTGTAGTTGTGGTTGTTGTTGTGATGGTTGTTGTTGCTCTTGTTTAACTCCTTCATCAAGAAGTCTATGCCATTCCTCATGACTGTTAATGTCATGATTTCTTGCTTCCTACTCATGGAAAAGTACATCTCTACTCGCAAATACTTTGTGAGTAGAAGGATCAAACAGTTTGTATGCTTTAAATTCATAACAGTATCCAATGAAAATACATTTAATGGCTTTAACATCCAATTTATTCATATTCTTCTTTGGAATATGAGCAAAATCCTTACACCCAAATACTTTCAAATTATAAACTACAGGTTTGGAACCATACAAGGCTTCGAAAGGAGTAACATTATCAAGACACCTTGTTGGACTTCTATTCTTTAAATAAACTGTAGTGTTTATGGCTTCATCCCAAAATATATTCGAGAGATTCTTACCTTTCATCATACTGCGTGCACACTCTACCAGAGTTCTGTTTTTCCTTTCAGTGACTCCGTTTTGTTGTGGAGTGTGTGGTACTATAAACTATTGTACTATTACACGATCTTTGAAATATTTGTTGAAGCCCCCTGATTTATAATCTCCCCCTTGATCTGAACGGAGGATTTTGATGGATTTTGAGTCTGCTTTTCCACCATGGTTCTGAATTCCTTAAAGTACTCGAAAACATCATTTTTTCTTCTAAGGAAGTAAACCCATGTATATCTCGTGCAATCGTCAATAAATAACAGAAAGTAAAATGCACCTCCTAAAGACCTAGTCTGCATAGGCCTGCAAACATCAGTATGCACAAGATATAACACATCTCTCTTTTTCTTATCAGGATTAGAGGAGAATTCATCTATGTGCATCTTTCCTAATGCACATCCATCACAAGCAACATTCTCATTCTTTAACATGGGAAGTCCTTCAACCATATTTTTTTTCTGTAATAATAATAAATCAGGATGATTGATGTGGCCATACCTTTGATGCCAAAGAATCTATGTTGACATAGTTGCAGAAGTCAGTGTGTAATGTTATTTTCTGGTGACATCAAGTTTGTACAAGCCTCCTTCTCTGACTCTCATTGCAACAGTTTGGAAGTGGTCCAGCAAATCCTTCACTATGCAATAATTCTTGAAGAATTCAACCTTCAAGTTCTGATCTGTAATGGTGGACACAGAAATAAAATATTTCTTTATCCCTGGTACATAAACAACATTGCAAATGTGACGAATAGTACCATTTGGCAATGTCATAGGAATTTCTTTGTATCCCTTGATCTGATGAGCGCAGTCATCTCCAAGATATATGTTGGCACCATTATGTGTTTATTTAAAATTAGCATACCAGTTCTTATTACAAGTCATATGTATTGATTCTCTGGAATCCACAAACGAGGCATCAGAATCATTTGTTTCCGCAGATAAAGCAGTGTTAGACACAAATAGCCTAAGATCTTGTGAATCAAAATTTGGGGGTTCATCAATATCATCACTAGCAATGAATAATCTGAGATCGTGATTTGAATATTTTTCTGCATAATGACCTAAATGTGTTCTAGGTTTACTCCTAGCCTCATCACTCTTCTTCTTATGACAGTCTTTAACAATATGTCCAGGTTGACCACAATAAAAACAACTCTTTGACTCAGTCTTGTTAGATTGCATACCTTGATTCAATCTTGGATATTGTCTTGTCTATGATGAATTGTCTCTCTGCCATGAACTGCCTCCTCTGCCTTTTTCTCCTGATCTCCCTCTCGCGGATCTCTTATTTGACTATAGTGCCAAATCTTTATTCCAAGGCTTCATATTCTCGCACCTCTCTTCCTCTTACAGCAAAATGCATGTCAGTTCTTCAAACGTAGGAGGCTTCTCCCTTGTTGAGAGACCTGTTATGAACATCTGATAATCTTCTAGCATACCATTTAGGGTAATAGTGACCATATCAGTGTTGGAAACAGTTTCCCCTATATTTACTAGCTTGTCTTTCACCTCTTTAATACGACCCAAAAATGAACTAATAGATTCATTTCCATCCATCTTGATGCCTAGAAATTTAGTTTTCAGGAACAAAATGTGATATGTGTTTCTAGTTTCATACAATGTTTTAAGTGTTGTCCACGTTGCAACAGAAGTTGAAGCTTCTCTAATATGTGGAATTATGTTATCTTTAACAAACATGCGCAACAATAACTTTGTCTTGTTTTCGCGCTTCTCCCAATCTTGGATCTGTGTTGTTGTCGCACCTGCAGACGCATCGGGTTTCACTTCAGTTCCCTTCACAATGTTCCAGACACCATAGCCTTCCATGAGCGTCTGCATCTTGAATTTCCAGTTAATGAAATTCGATCCATCTAACTTGTTGGCTTCGTTGAGGTAGGTCTCTGCCAGAGGATTCGTCATCTCTGCAAATGTCTGCTCTTCCAACCATACAATGGATCTTTGTATCACCAACGGTGAATCACCAAGAGTATGCAACTTTCGTCAAGTGCTGAGCAGTATGTCGCTCTGCCTTCAGATCCACAGATCCGTCTCTACCTCAGCTCTCAGCTTTCTTAAAAAAAATATAAGAAAACCTCCATGCATAAAAACTCATGCTCATTTATAAATATCTCACATATAAAAAAAGCTCTCATGTAAAAATCTCACAAAGAAAAAACTCTCATATAAAAAATATTCACTATAATAAACTTTAATATCCCACATAAAGTTTAATATCCATTTTTTAAATCAATATCCATCTAAGCTATGATATCCTCCATTTTCCATGCACACATAAATCCACTTTAATAAAAAAATATATATCCTTTATTGTGCCATGCACTCAAGCTTCATAAGAAACGAGCCTTCACAATTTGCTCAATCTCATGCAAATCATGGCACACTTTTTAAAATAAAAAAGTGTGCATTAAGGAAATGCTTCAAAAAAAAAATGAAACTATAACCTCAAGCTTCGATGCTCGCGATGAGTAATAGCTCATACCTCACGCAGAGTCCCCTCACGACCTCTTCTACATGATCCGTCCACACAAACACATCAGATCTAAGTACGCGCGAGGGATCTGAGGACGCTCCAAACTCAGCAGCAAAACTCATGTTTTAACAACAACAAAAAAACTGGTGTTTTCCACAAAGAACAGTCGACGCTTCTACAGAGGAATGAAGGGAGCATTAACTCTACCGTACAATGGAGGGGGAGTGCAAGCTCTCTAGCGCCCTTATACGCATGCAAATGTAGCGTCGGGGATCCGAAATTTTTAATTTCAAAAGTGTGAGAGGGTCGGCGCTCTCTAATACTGTATAGTGGGGTGTCGGTGATTTTTCCAAATTAATCCAAGATCGAATCTTGCCTCACAGAGTTGGATTTCCAACCTCGTTTTGATACTATCGTAAAATCAGGCAAAATAACACACGTGATGCTACGCTCACATTCTATATTATTTAATGAAGACTGATTACATCTTTATATAGGAAAAGATTGTTACTTAGTCGATTACAACAAACCATAAATGACTAGACTCTACAGATAGTGAAGTAGAGTTCAACTACAAACTGACTCTTACAACTGACTCTTACTCCATTATTTCTGAGTGGTTTGATATAGAATTATGCTCGAACATAACCATGAAGTAGAAAGAACACGCAAAGTTTGGATATATTCATCGGAGAAATCTCTTCATTGTGAATTATCGCAGTTTATACCATATTATTTTAATATATTACATAAAAATATATTAATATAAATTCAAAACCCTTTAATAAAAATAATTTTAACAAATTATTAGTAACATGGACCACGTACATACCTTAGACATTTTGACAGAAGTAAAAACTTTTAATATCTCAATGTCCAGGCAGACCAAATTTGTATACGGGCCTTGAACGATTATTTTCTTGTATTCGAAAATGGTTTTGATGAGGTTTTTTTGTTGCATGAAGAAGATAAGTAGTATCTAATTTCTCACATCTCATCTGGTTTATGCTCTGGTAAGCCATTTCTGTTTATTTTTCTAAGCATTGTAAGGGTCACTTTACTTTCTAGTTTGTGTTTAAAGAAGATCTCTCTGGAAAAACAGCACCACCATATGTTCCATCCCAAGGAAGATGATGATGAGCAGGTGCCCAAGACCACAAATATGTATGGTGAGGGGAATGTTTAATCTTAATCTGTTGAGTTGAATCAGTTTTGGAGATGGAGAATCTTATTAATGCACACTGCCACTTGGAGATCCAAAATTATTAATGCACGTTGTCACTTTTATAATAAGACTTTAAATTTTTCAACCAATAATATGTTAGATAAATAATTTTTTACATTTCTTAAAATTATAATAAAAATACTCCAAAATTAAAACCTTGCAAATTATGAAAAAAATTATGCTCAAATATCAAAATAATATGGAGTCAACGAATGCCTCATTACTATAGTCCCATGCCTATCAGGAGGGACTAATAAGAATGAGAAAAGCACCCATGGGGCTGTTTTGTTAAGATGTCTTATGGTTTTTTATGTTACATGTAGATTGATGGGTGCTTTGTTAAGACCTCTTATGCATTTTTATGTTATATATCGATTGTCATTTATTGGCGTTTTGTTGATGGGTTAGAACAATCTTAAGTTAACCAACATAATGTTCATAGTCCAATATGATACATAATGTTCATAGTCCAATATGGTGTTACTAGTTCAAGAATATCATAAAATTTCAACTTTATTTTAATATATTATTTTTTTTCATTTGGCACAAGTTCTCTATAATTAAAGAGCTCGAGACTAATTTACTAGTGGCACAAGTTCTCTATAATTAAAGAGCTCGAGACTAATTTACTAGTGTATTCTAGAATAATATTGTGACATACTCATTGATAACCTCCCTAAGTTTTGAACCATAAGCCTACATTGGTTCTCAATCATATTAAAACCAAATGATCTCCATTGTATAGGCAACTTAAGTCAATGTACATATATAACCATATCACAAATATAAATTTGGATTGTAAATATTAAATTAACATATTATTCAATAGAAAATTCATATTAACAATATAATGTAAATATATAATCATATTACAATATAAATTTGGATTGTAAATATTAAATTAACATATTATTCAATAGAAAATTCACATTAACAATATAAAGTTGAGTTATTTTTTTATTGCATCAAGAGGTGCTTTCTAACTTAGTATAAGGGAGATGTCTAATTTTTTTTGTACCCAAAGTGGAGTTAACACATGGTCCTTTAAAAAAACTATATGATATTACAACATCGACCCTAAATTAAAGTTATATATATGTGTGTGTGTGTGTGTATTAGCTCAAGTGATATTGAGCTAGATGTGAGATCTCTCTGCTAGTGATCAGTTGGGGAGGTCATGGGTTTGACTCTCTTAATCCTCGAAGGGTGAGGCTCTATAATCAAGGTCAACAATTTACCATTTTTACAATCCATGGATCATAGGGAAGTACTCGAATAGTTTTCTTTATTCCCTCAAGACTTATAACACCTTTCTCAAGTGTTGCTTATGCTCTTCTTTATATATATATATATATATATATAAGAGCATAAGAAACACTTGAGAAAGGTGTTATAAGTCTTGAGGGAATATCAGTGGTATGTAAAGTTGAGCAAGTGCTCATTTTATCAGAGGAAGATACATTACTTGGGGCATATTATTTCAGAGGAAGGGATAGCAGTGGACCTGGAAAAGATAAAATCCATTGAAGGATGGTCAACACCAAGGAATGTCTCAGAGGTGAGATATTTCATGGGACTCGCAAGGTATTATAGAAGTTTTATTGAGGCTTCTCCAAGATTGCACACCCAATCAGATCTTTGTAAAAGAAGGGTGTGAAGTTTGAGTGGACGTTAGATTGTGAAAGAAGTTTCCAACACTTGAAATATTTGTTGACTAGTGCACCAATTTTGAGAATTGTTGATCCTAATGAAGATTTTGTAGTCTGCACCGATGCATGTAAAGAAGGGCTTGGTGGAGTTCTTAGTCAAAATGGGCATGTGGTATGCTATGAATCAAGGAAATTAAAGGAGCATGAAAGGAACTATGTTACTCATGATTTGGAATAGGCAGTCATAGTGCATGCCTTGAAGATGTGGAGGCACTACCTCATGGGGAAAATATTTGAATTAAGGACAGACCATGGTGGTCTGAAATATTTATTTGGACAGCCAACTTTAAATGTCGGGAAAAGAAAATGGTTGGAATTCCTCGGTGAATATGACTTCAATATAAAGCATATTAAAGGTAAAGAGAACAAGGTGGTTGATGCACTCAGCATAAGGGTACATGAGATGCATACTACAACCATTATCATGTACAAATCAAGTTTGAAAGATATAATTTTAGAGGTTGCAAAATCAAATCAGCAGTACATGGAAATAATGGAAAATTTTCAACAAGGTAATTTACAGTAGAAAATTGAAGACTATAAGCTGGAAAAGGATGAAATTTTCATGTACAGAGGAAGAATTTATGTGTGAAATTCTTAGGAATTGACAAATATGATATTAAAATAAATGCATAATGTGTCTTATACTGGGCACCCAGGTTACCAGAAAACTATTGTAGTTGTCGAGAGCCAGTATTATTGGCCAGGTATGAAGAAAGAAGTTGTTGATTTTATTGGCAAGTGTTTGGAATGCCAAAAATTCAAGACTGAGCACAAACACCCAGCTGGTTTGCTATAACCATTACCCATTCCTGAGTGGAAATGGGAAGTTGTAACAATGGATTTCATCGCCAAACTGCCCAGAACTAACAAGCATCATGATTCCATCATGGTAGTGGTGGATAAGCTTACTAAAGTTTCCCATTTTAATCCAGTAAAGCTCACTCACAAGGCAACCAACATTGATGATATTTATATGAAATAAATTGCTAGGCTACATGGTGTGCCTAAGACAATCGTGTCTGACAGAGACCCCAAGCTCACATCAAATTTTTGGAAGGGATTATTCAAAGTATTTGGGACAAATATGAACTTTAGCATAGCTTATCATATAGAGTCAGATGGAAAAATATAAAGGGTAAATAGGGTGATAGAAGATATGCTAAGAATGTATGTGATGGGCAAACCATCGAAGCAAGAAGACTACCTACACTTGGTAAAGTTTACTTACAACAATGGGTACCAAGAATCTTTAAAGACGAGCCCATTTGAGGCACTTTATGGTAGAATATGCAACACGACAATGAGATAGGAAAACCCAGTAGACATAGCAGTGGCTGGGCCAGAATTGCTCAAGGAAACGGAGGAACAGATAGTGAAAATAAAACATAATTTAAAGGTTTCCAAGATAGGAAGAAAATATATGTTGATAAAGGTAGAACTCATGGAGAGTTTAAAGTGGGTGACCATGTGTTCTTCAAAGTAAAGGCTAAGAGAAGTTCCCTAAAGTTGGGAAATTTTTCAAAGCTAGCAACACGTTATTATGGATTGTTTTAAATCCTAGAGAGAATTGGTCATGTTGCATACATGCTTGCACTACCTGCATCGATATGTATTCATAATGTATTCCATGTATATTTTCTTAAAAAGTGTGTACTTGATGCTAATCATTTCATTGATTGGAATGTGATTCAAGTGGATCAAGAAGGCGACTTTCAAGTGTAGTCGGCTTGCATATTGGACCGGAAAATCAAGCAGCTCCAGAATCGATCCATAGGGATAGTAAACATCTAATGGACCTAGTACAGTCCTGAGGATGCAACTTCGGAGCACGAGGGTGCTCTGTGGGCATAATACCCACGTCTTTTTGAAGACTTTTGAAGTTTTGATTGTACATGTGTATATACTGCACTAAAGACAATGCATAAATAAGGGGGAGGGGAATGTAATACCCCTAGGTCGAACCCCAATTGTAAATGTAAATGTAAATATAGGCTGGTGATCCAAGACATTTAGGCCAAAGTGCCTTTGTATATATGTATTTTGAGACCAGAGTGCCTATGTGGTTATTAGGTTGGAGAGACATAAGCTAAAAGGCTAGTGAGCCCTATATTTGTTAAATGTAATCACACTCAGGTTTTAATGAAAACACATCATTGATGCAAACCTACCAGGTATAAGAGTATGGGAAGATAAACTCCACTAGAAGGGGAAAGGGGGGGATAAGAATCCAGGAAAGGGGCTAAGCTAAGGGGGCTTAAGCCAAAAAGGAATATTTTATTAATATTCCTAAAGTCTAAAGTCTAAATTATGGGATAATTAATTTATCCTAAGTCTCTAACGGGGAAACGTATTACCATGGGGTGGGTCCATGTGGGTTCCCATGTAGTTCCCAGCATGACAAGTGTCAATTTGGGAACATCCAAATAATTTTGGGCAGTCTTAGTTCATTTTCCTATCATTCCATCATCATTCTCACTTTACCATAATGTTTCCATTTGTACCTTCATTCTTCCATTATCGGTACTTGTACCTTGGGAAAATCTCTAGAAATGGACTGAAGAGGCGAGTTGTTAGGCTCTTGGTACATTGAAGAAGCGGGTTGTCAAGCCTGTGAGCATTCTCTCCAGGTGGGAGGACAAATGGGAATTGATTCTCAAGGTGCCAAGTTGCAGCTACAGGGCTATGAGACCTCATGTACAACCTATTGTTGAATCCCTGGAAAGGAAGTGGGGCAATCGAAGGGCTATTGAAAAAAGAAGGGGCACACTTCCTGGGGTGGGACAAGCATGTGGGGAACGAGGGACTATAGGTTGTCTGCTAGAGATGGTACCTGAGTTTGAGTTTTTCTGTTGTCTGAGAGACCTTATCCTGGTTAGGATTCCTTTACCTAAGTGGAGCGTTAGCCCCAAGTCATGGGTGACCCATTGTTGAGAGTTATGGGCAGTGCACTCTAAGGATGGGAAAAATGTGGAAGGTTTGCACCCAGTTGGTGTTCTTTTTTGATGCAGGAGCATCTCTCCATGCCAGCCAGTCAGCCACGTCAGCGCGCACCCATTCAGGGCTGAAAGGGAGGCGCAGCCTCATTTTGAATTTGAATTCAATGTAAATTAATGTCTTAGGCTGGTGAGCCATGAATGCCATGCCTTTTCCAGGCTATAGATGAGATAGGCATTTATTATAGATTGGCTGAGATCTATTTCTGGATAGCATACTAGACATCCATTGATTGTAAATCAATAGGGTAGGTAAATCCTGGAGGGAAGCGTTCGATGAGCACCTCAGGTAAAAGAGATTTCGGATCTCATTTTGTAAAGGGGGGTCTGGT